>QZGG01002194.1:0-42990 GCA_006409495.1 Sedum album
GAAAGTAGCGTACAAAAGCACTCTATCAAATCCCCCACACTTACTCTTGTTCGTCCCTGAACAAGCCGACTTCCTTACCTTTTGTGTAATGCACGCGTGAATGTTTGGACTTACTGCGCCACACGTCTGCGCCTCTCTCACAACCTGCGCAACTGTGATTATACAACATAAAACTGATTTAAGTCATTAATTCAAACCTTGTGTTACGTCTCTATGGAATGCATATCAATTTGGATGATTGGGAGATAGTCCTTTTCAAGCACCGTGATAAGTGTGCAAATTCGCAAGTATTTGTACACTCCTTATGCTTGATTCTTGCTAGTTTTCGACTATTTTGTGAGGAATTTGATACTCTTTTGTGTTTCATGTAGATTTTATTAAAAGTTTGTCAAAGAGAGTACAAAGCACAAAATGGAGCAAATGGAGTAAAAATTCAAGTCAAGTGCTCAAGAGCAAAATCTACTCTCCCGAGCAAACAGGAAAGCCAACCGAGCAAGTTCCAAAGAGAGGCGAGCAGATCAACTCAGCCGAGGAAATTGACCAAAGATGGCCAAAGATCACCTTGGCCGAGCAGAAACTCCCATGCAGAATCTGCTCGGCCGACCAAACGTGCAAGCCCTCCTCGGATGAAGAACATCATGATCTGCTCGGCCAAGGAAGTTCTGCTCGGCCGAGCAGAACAGGGGCAACACTTGAGGAGACCAAAAAGAATTCTACTCGGACGAGTGAAACTTTCTGCTCGGCCCAGGAGTTATCAAGAGTTGATACAATAATTCTCAGAGATTTTTACTCAGGCCGAGTAGAAATCTGCTCGGGTGGACCAAGAGGAGCTCTGCCGAGCAGAAGTTAGTCTGCCGAGGACTAAAACTGCGCCACATCCAAGCTTGCTCGGGCCAGAAGGAAACAAGTCGGCCGAGCAGATTTTTGCCCAATTATTCTGCTCGGCCGAGTGAAGATTTGCTCGGGAGAGGACTTCGGACTATATATACTTTTTGGACATTTCAAACTGGAGAGCCTCCGGCCTTTGAGGGCCTTGACTTCGAACGTTGACCAGAAACCCTAGAAATTCGATTTTTGAAGATCAAGAGCTTTGGTGTGGAATTGAAGACTTTGAAGTGAAGATCAAGCATCAACACCTTCCAATCTACTCTAGTTTGCAATTAATTTCATGTTTCCATACATTTCTATTATTGATTTTACTTTTAGTATGAGTAGTGAGTAGTGATTGGTTAGGGATCCTATGGATCCCTAGGTTACATGCATGTATTTGAATGATGATTAATTTGTTATGCAATGAATTTTGATATGAATTTTGTGTATTGGCTACATCTATTAAATGTTGCACATTAAGTGTTTGTGAAAATGCTTAAGTGTAATTAATTGAACCTAATCAATTTTATATGCAATGAAAATTGACATTAAGTTGATTAGATAGCCTTGCATGAATAATCTACTTTGATCTTAACATGAAAGTGTAGGATTGATGTGGATGACTAGTTTAATTGATCTAGGTCATGGTAACTCTTCCAAAATATTGAAAGATTGAGGAAGAGTCCATTACCTAAGGGAGAGCCAAAATATTGAAAGATTGAGGCCTCCATTTAAGTGAACCTCTTAGTCCTAACATGCAATGAAAGTTGACCTTAGGAGTAATGTTCATGAATAAACTAGTCTAATTATTTTATATTCATTAATTGTTGCATGATTGATTGTCATCTCCTTATATGCTATAGCCTAGGGTCCATAGATCCTTGATCACCTTTAGTTTGCATTTTAATCCTTCAAAATATCATAACCTTTCACAAATTCCCCCCAAACCTTTTATTTTAGGCAAATCTTAAGTAGTATTAACTAGTTAATCAATTCTAACTCATCTCTAGGGATTCGACTCTAGGTCTCCTAGATATAAATTTTGTTTGCCGTGTTAGGACATTAAAACTTCCACTAAATACTACACGTCACACCGGTCACCGAATTCTGCTTAAGTTGCGATTGCATGGTTCTTCATATTCGCTTTCTTTGATACTTGATTGATCTGCGTCTTAGGGTTTCTGAGCTTCACGTCTTTGACGCTTCCCTGTTCGTTCTCGGACAGATTGATAACTTTTGTTGCACAATTTCTTCTTTTCATTGTTTGAGCTTTAACTTTGAATTGAATACTTCTCTTTTGTCCGGATCTTGATTCTTCCCTAGAACGATTTCCAATCATGGCCTTCGGATAGCAGCTTATGGAACCACGCCCCGCTCTCGCCTCTGACTAGTCGCGCGCAAGTCAGGCCACGCGTTTGCAACTGCGCGCCCCTTCCTGAGCGACTAACTTCAGTGAAGACGGTCTGTTTTCCCGTCTCGTCACGCCATTAGGGTTTCCGCCTTCGGCATCTGCGTGACTGAGCTTGCTCTCTTTTATCCTTTGACCGCGAAGTACCAACCTCCACAAATACTCATAACCATACAACCGATCCTCAAGCTTCGTTCGGTCGACTGCTTCTCTAGGACGTTTCTATCAGCTCCACATCCCTCTTTATTCCACTCAAGAGATACACAAAATTCGAAAAAATTAACAAAAAAATCAGAATATGTCATATATGCACAAATTAGCACAGGTGCGCGAGTACGCACACAGGTCGCGCAAGCCAGTGTTTCTCACGCACAATTACCTCTTGAGATGTTCACATTCAGTTTGTCTAAACTAAATTAAAAACGAAAAATTTATCCTAAAAACGCAAAAAATCTAAACTACTCCTAAGATAGATGTACTACTACCCCCCCACACTTAAACAAAAACGTGTCCTCACGTTTTGCACAAGTAGTAAAGAAGGCAATAGTAATGCATGCATGTAAACAGGTTTTGCATTGATTATAACCACAATTCAGAGTATAGCCACCCACCGAATTAATGAAAACACCATAACGATAATTCAAAAATAAGTGTTTTAAAGCAAACAGTTCAAACAACCACCAAAATATTCATTACACCGATCACAAAGTATTTAAAAAGAAGAAAATGAGAATGATCGGGTGAGTTCGTCAATTGGGTCTTCATACTGCAGCGCATACTCCTGTGGGATCGGGTCGCCCGCACGCCATCCTCTAGGTGGCGTCATGTCCAAGTTAGCTCCCTGAGGCGCCACATATTCCATAACTCGCTGGGCGTTGAACACCCAGCGCTCATCCATTTGCACATGTGCCTGACCTCCTTGTGCGCTGGTCTCAGCTCGCGCACGCCCTGTCTGGCGCCTGCTTCTTCTAGGCGCCACTGGCTCTTGCGCCACTACCTCTGGTGCGGTCTGGCATTCTCCAACCCGGGCCTGTAGCTCCAATACGCAGTTCCATCCGCGCGAATCTTGATTCCCTTATAGAGGCGCATCTTCTGGCGCGTCAGGTACTCAGCCTGTACAATAGTATGCTCCTCCATCCATGGCTCCATATGCAGCGCACGTAAGAAGTGCGTGATCAATCCTCCGCAAAGTAACGGGCCCTTCATGCTCACAGCTTCCCAATAGCTGGTGAGCAGGCGCGTGTAGCGCACCTTCTTCCCATAGTAGAAACCCTTGAGGATCTCCATATCTAGTAGTCCGGGCCGCTGAGATCCATTGTAGCGGCCGATGATGGAGTGGGAGATGAGCCTCTCAAGATAAAACATTCGGGTCCAGCAATTCCGTGCCGAGGCTCCTTCCTCCGGCATATGGCCTGCTGCCATCAGTCCAGTCATCCCAGGCTTCCTGGTCCGTGTGTGACGAGCACGTCGTTGAGTGCTGCAAATTTGTCCCGACTCTCCTTACTAGTATAGTATTGGCAAGCTGGGGTCGAATCCACAGGGAACGGTGGAAGTCTCTTTTCAACTACAAAACTAAAGAATTGGGGTTGTGCGTGAGAACAATTAAAAGAAAGAAAAACTGTTGCGCAAGTACAACTGGCGCACACACAGACAGCAAGTATGATAGACGCAAATAAATATGCAAGAGATGAATCCGGTTCAGATTCTTCACTATGAACTCTATGTTTTATCCTTGGTCACTAAAGGCACATGATATAATTGTCCACGTAGATTAAGGTCCTGTCACAGCTTAATAACCTACACATACATTCCGGTCAAGGTTTGTATGATATTATTACTCAATCTAGTCTAGTCAATAACGAATCCGGTCAAGGTAGTTACTGCCTATTCTAGTGTTACTCCTATCATTCACAGTCACGTACTTCTGATAGTTTAACTATAGATACTAGATTCTACAACTAAGTCTGCGGTGCAAGGCTTCGCTTAATTGTCTAACCTAATTATCATGCAATGGAGTGCGGAATAATAATACTAAACTTAATCATGCAAATTAAGAACAAGACCTCAAAAACATATTATTCATAGATCCAAATCCAAACCGAAATCAGTAAGTTAGCTAGACATACTGATCGAATACATCTCAAGAATAATTATAAGACAACTAAAATAACAAGACAAATCTGTATTGCGTCGTCAGGCTCGCGTGACAGCTTGCGCGCACGTCTTCGCCGGAATTCTGCTCTGCGCCGTCAGCTCTCTCTAAGTCTCTCTCTGAGATTTCCATAAGCTTTGTATTTATAGTCCTTGCCTTCTAGGGTTTCCACGAATATTTAGGCAAGGATATCTGTAGGAAATCATCTATATCTCTAAAAATCAGCTTAGGAAATTAAATCTCCAAAAACTGAACTTAGAAATATTCTCGCGCGTGATGACGTCATCGTTCCGAATATCTCGCTATCTGCTGACGTCACCGTTTTGCTGTCTTCTGCGCGACCTTCACTCGCGCGCCATGTTGCTCGCGCGCCAGTGGCCATTCGTTGATTGTCTTTGCCTTGTTATCTTTTTGCTCGAGATTCAGCCTCTTGTTGCGTTTTTGTTCTAACTCTTCTTTAAGACCTGAAATACAAAACTACACCAAAAGCGTAATCTTATACCATAATATGTTAGAATAAAAGCAGTGTAAAGGACATAAAATAGCGTACAACTGCACTCTATCAAATCCCCCACACTTACTCTTGTTCGTCCCTGAACAAGTCGGCTTCCTTACCTCTTGTGTACTGCACGCGTGAATGTTGGACTTACTGCGCCACACATGCGCGCCACTCTCACAACCTGCGCAATTGTGACTCTACAACACTAAACTGATTAAGTAATTGATTCTAACCTTGTGTTACCTCTCTTGTGGAATGCAAATCAATTTGGATGATTGGGAGATAGTCCTGCTTAAGCACCGGTCACCGAATTCTTCTTGATTCGCGATTGCATGGTTATTCGTATCCGCTTTCTTTGGTACGTGATTGATCCGCGTCTTAGGGTTTTCTGAGCTCTACGTCTTTGACGCTTTACTGTTTGTTTCTCGGACATATTGATAAACTTTGTTGCACAATTCTTCTTTTCATCGTTTCGGCCTTGTAAGCTTTCACTTTGAATTGAATACTCTGCTTTCTGGTCCGGATCCTTATTTTTCCCTAGAACGGCTTCCAATCACGGCCTTCGGATAACAGCTATGGAACCACGCCCCGCTCTCGCTTCTGATAGTCGCGCGCAAGTCAGGTCACGCGTTTGCAACCGCGCGCCCCTTCCTGAGCAACTAACTTCCACGAAGACGGTCTGTTTTTCCGTCTCGTCACGCTGGTAGGGTTTCGCCTTCGGCATCTGCGTGACTGAGCGAGCTCTTATTCCTTTGACCGCGAAGTACCAACCTCCACGAATACTCATAACCATGCAACCGATCCTCAAGCTTCGTTCGATCGACTGCTTCTCTAGGACGTTTCTATCAACTCCACATCCCTCGTTATTCCACTCAAGAGATACACAAAATTCGAAAAAATTACCAAAAATCAGAATATGTCATATAAGCACAAATTACCTCAGGTGCGCGAGTACGCACACAGGTCGCGCACGCCAATGCTTTCGCGCAGCATACCTCTTGAGATGTGTTCAACTTTCGGTTTGGTTTGTTTTAAACTAAAACGAAAAATTTATCCTAAAGAAAAAAAAAAGAAAATTCCTACTCCTAAGATAAATACTACTGCCCCCCACACTTAAACAAAAACGTGTCCTCACGTTATGCATAAGTAAAAAAAGCAATAGTAATGCATGCACATATAATCATTTCGCACTAATCACAGTTTGTAATATTGCCACCCACCGAGTCAACAAAACACCGATTAAAATTCAAGCACCGAATAAAAACATGTGTTTAAAAAGCAATACAAATCATCCGCCGAAAAGTTCATTACACCGATCATAAAATATTTAAAACGAAGTAGAAAAGACCGGGAGAGTTCTTCGATTGGGTCTTCGCCCTGTAGCGCGTACTCTTCCGGGATCGGGTCCCCTGCGTGCCAGCCTCTAGGGGCGTTAAGTCCAAGTTGGCACCCTGTGGGCCACATACTCCATAACGCGCTGAGCGTTGAACACCCAGCGCTGGTCAACTAATACCTGTGCGCCACTGCCTCGTGCGCTGGACTCTGCTTGTGCACGCTCTGACGGCGCCTGCTCCTTCTCGGCGCCACTGTTCTTGCGCCATAACCTCTGGCGCAGCCCTAATGTTCTCTAGTCCGCGCCGTAGCTCCAATACGCGGTTCCATCCGCGCGCATCTTGATACCCTTGTAGAGACGCATCTTCTGGCGCGTCAGAAATTCAGCCCGTATGACGTGTGCTCATCCAGCCAAGGCTCCATATGTAATGCACGCAGGAAGTGCGTGATCAGTCCTCCGCAGAGCAGCGGGCCCTTCATGCTCACCGCTTCCCAGTAGCTGGTGAGCAGGCGCGTGTAGCGCACCTTCTTCCCGTAATATAGACCCTTGAGGATCTCCATGTCTAGTAGCCCCGGGCGCTGTGATCCATTGTAGCGCCCGATGATCGAATGCGAAATCAGCCTCTGAAGGTAGAACATCTTTGGATCCAATAATTCTGTTCCGAGGCTTCGTCCTCCAGCGTACGGCTTGCTGCCGTCAGTCCAGTCAGCCCATGCCTCCTGATCTGTGTGTTCATCAACTTGCGCCTGGCATGCGCGCGAGTCCCATGACTGCGCCGAACTGGGATGGCGTGGCCTCATAGTACACGCCCCTGTGGCGGTACCTGATCCGATCGGCCAGACCTTCGTAAGACGCGAGGAACTCCAATGTATCCTCGACGTCCGTGTCGGAGTACAGTTCCATAAACGCTCCCCATCCGGTTGCGGTGAAGGCCGCATGTATGTCTTCATAGAGCCCCATCTCACGGAGAAATTCCTCATCCACAAACACGGTTGGCAGGAACTCGCACTTGCTGTACATCTCATATTTGAGCTCAAAATCCAATTTCTCGGACTGATCTACGCAAATCGACATGATATCCGCAAAGAACAACACACCCAAATGACTTAAACTGGCGCGCGTGTCCTGTCACGCGCGTGCAATATGCAGATCTGGATCTAGAACTTCTACTGTCAAATTGAACCACTAAAACTATTCCGAATCAACTGAAATTTTGACAGTAGAATACCTGCGTTGAGCTCTACGTTCTGACCAAAATTCCGAAATTCTGGGTTGCGTGACGGCGGCGACGCGGCGGCTGTGGCGGCGGTCGGCGGTGGTGGTTTGTGGCTTTGGGTTTTTGTGTATAGAGAGATAAGTGAAAATGAAAAGTGACATAAAATTTACCCCTCATCACATATTTATAGTAAAATTTCACCACATGCATGCATGGCCCAAAACTAACTTGGGCCCAAACTAAAACTAACCCTAAACTAAAACTAAAACTAAACTAAAACTAGACTAAACTAAGCAAACTAAACATGAAAATTAAACTAAGTTAAGGTTGTCGGAGTACCTTCCGACGAGTGCTAAGTTTAACGTCGTTAGCTCGACGCAATTTTGCACTCATAGCGCACGGTCTACCTCCCCCACACTTGAATATTTGCCTCCTTCCGTATTGTCATCTTTTCTGCATGGCAAAAATTCAAGTGAGTCAGTGTAAGATAAATAAGAATAATCAATATGATCAGAAGGTAAGGAGATAGAAAACGCGAAGTTCCGCGTGTTGGGTCTTTCGGATGCGCCAGTGTGTGTGCGTGTAAGCTCTCGTGTATCCCTGAGTCGCGCAGCCCTATTCTGCATGATCATTCTGCGCACCATATCCGCGTTCCGATGTTGTTCCCAAGTGTTAGGCTGCTCTCGGCTTTGCTCTCTGCGCCTCTTATCTGGTGGCTTACTCTTTATACTGTTCTGGCGCGCCAAAGGCGTGTTCCTCTGACTGGTGCGCATCATCCCAGAATAACTTGGTATTGGTGCTTCGTTGATCCAATCATTCACCACTGGTTCCTCCGATAACTTGATTCTATTGATGACATCCAATCTGAGTATGTGCTTCTTGTCTTGTAATGTCACCATACCTTTCCCGACATCAATGCACACTTGCGCGGTCCTCATAAATGGTCGGCCCAGCAACACTGATTCCCTTGCTTCCGTATTCGGCTTGTTCATGTCAACTACGTAGAAATCTGCTAGAAACTTGAGTTTGCCGACATGGGTCAAGACGTCTACTATTTTCCCCTTTGCGTTCGGTCCGTGAGTTGTCCGCAAGTAACAATGCAATGTCCGTTGGCTCGAGAGGTCCCATTGACGATGCTGAATACAGTGAATATGGCAGCAAATTAACCGATGCTCCTAAGTCTAACATACACTTCGCTAACCAGGGTTTCTCCAATAAAGCACGGAATAGTAAAGGTTCCCGGATCAGCCAGTTTTTCCGGTAAATCTGGAGCTAAGCATATCTTCAAGCTTGCTTGGAAATCATTCAGCATGTCTTCATCTTTGTTCTCTTCAGGTGCGTTAGGGTTGGTGCGTGAGAAGACTGGTGCAACTACTAATTCTCTACTCTGTTCTTCTGCGTCAGTAGTGGTGCGTGTCTCAACTGGTGCGCTTGTATTGCTTGTGTGAGGTGTGTCCATCTGCACCATGTTGATACTTCCCTTTGGATTCTGGATTACCTGAGAGGGTAGGTTACCATCGCTAGCTTTCAGTTCGTTTACGGCAGTGGCAATCTGAGTCAGCTGGTTTTCAATTAGCTTAAATCTCTTGTCATTCTGCTCTTCGTTCCTTCGTACTGTGTCGGCCAACTGACCTACTATTTCTTCTAATGATTTCTTGGGAGGCTGCTGAGTAAATTGCGTTTGCCCATCAGTGCGTCTGTGTGGTGGGTTATAGGTAGCTGCTGGCGCGTAAGGTCGCGCGCCAGCTGGTGCATTAGGTTGCGCGCGCCAGTCGGCGCGCGGCCTCTGAAAATTCTGATCGTTCTTCCAACTAAACCCATTCTCTGCCAATCCGAATCTAGGCTGTCCTTGCCTAGCTTGTCCATTGTTCCATCCTCCTACTGCATTAACATCTGCGTGTTCTTCGAATAGGGAGGGGCATGCGTCAGTAAGATGGTCTGTGGCGTGACAGAATTCACACGCTCTTGTCTCGATGCTTTGTTTCGTCATTAGCTTCTGCATCATATCCTTCAATTCCTTGATCTCTCCGGTCACGTCTACTTGATGCAGTGCTCTGGCGCGGTTATTCTCTAGTGACACTTGATATCTAACTTGGTCAGCCGTGTCCTCTATTAATTTCCATACATCCTCCGGATACATGTTCCTCACGTTGCCTCCTGCGCAAGCATTCAACAACCTGAGCTCCATCTCAGTAAGTCCGTTGAGGAAGTTCTCTATCAACACATGTTGCGGGAGTCCATGATTGTAGCAGTTCGCTTCAAGTTCCCTGAACCGCTCGTAATACTCTGATAATGATTCCCCATGCAACTGTTTCGGCGCAGCTAACTCCCGACGCAGCAGTGACACTTTGGCCGCGGGATAAAACTTGTCTAGAAATCGTTCTTGTAATTCGGGCCATGTCCTTATTGAACCAGGAGCTAGTCCCATCAACCACTGTCGAGCTGAATCACATAACGAGAACGGGAAGGCTCTAAGTTTCAGCAGCTCGGGATCTTCATTCCCATTCCTCATATTCTCACAAATGGCCGCAAACTCTCGTACATGCTTTACTGGATTCTCACTAGCCATACCATGGAATTTTGGTATGTAGTGAACAAGCTGAGTCCGCAGTTCGAAGTGTCCATCTGGAGGTAGTACTATGCACCATGGTTGATTCACAGCTTGAGGAGCAGACATCTCCTTGATGGTGCGTCGCGCCACTGGTTGAGCAGGTACGCGCGCGTCAGGAGGTGGCGCGCGTCTATCCATGTTGTCATTCAACTGATTATCATTTCTGGGTAGTTCAACGTCCATTCTGAACTCTAAGTCTCTGCGTACTTCTCTTCTGATTGCCTCGAGTTCAGCTGGGTTCAAGCGTGCAAAAACGTTGTCAGCGTTACGCGCTGGTGCGTCTGGAGTTCCTGCTCGTCTGCCGATGACACTATTCTCACCGAAATCTTCCATGCAAAAACACAACTAAATTAAACGTAACTAATATTTTTGGTTTTTTTTTTTTGTATAAGAAACAAAAAGTAATTAACAAAAGAAAAGAAAAGAAAACTTCTCTAGCCGCTCCCCGGCAACGGCGCCAAAATTTGACGAGCACGTCGTTGAGTGCTGCAAATTTGTCCCGACTCTCCTTACTAGTATAGTATTGGCAAGCTGGGGTCGAATCCACAGGGAACGGTGGAAGTCTCTTTTCAACTACAAAACTAAAGAATTGGGGTTGTGCGTGAGAACAATTAAAAGAAAGAAAAACTGTTGCGCAAGTACAACTGGCGCACACACAGACAGCAAGTATGATAGACGCAAATAAATATGCAAGAGATGAATCCGGTTCAGATTCTTCACTATGAACTCTATGTTTTATCCTTGGTCACTAAAGGCACATGATATAATTGTCCACGTAGATTAAGGTCCTGTCACAGCTTAATAACCTACACATACATTCCGGTCAAGGTCTGTATGATATTATTACTCAATCTAGTCTAGTCAATAACGAATCCGGTCAAGGTAGTTACTGCCTATTCTAGTGTTACTCCTATCATTCACAGTCACGTACTTCTGATAGTTTAACTATAGATACTAGATTCTACAACTAAGTCTGCGGTGCAAGGCTTCGCTTAATTGTCTAACCTAATTATCATGCAATGGAGTGCGGAATAATAATACTAAACTTAATCATGCAAATTAAGAACAAGACCTCAAAAACATATTATTCATAGATTCAAATCCAAACCGAAATCAGTAAGTTAGCTAGACATACTGATCGAGTACATCTCAAGAATAATTATAAAACAGCTAAAATAACAAGACAAATCTGTATTCTGCGTCGTCAGGCTCGCGTGACAGCTCGCGCGCACGTCTTCGCCGGAATCAAGCTCTGCGCCGTCAGCTCTCTCTAAGTCTCTCTCTCTGAGATTTCCATAAGGCTTTGTATTTATAGTCCTTGCCTTCTAGGGTTTCCACGAATATTTAGGCAAGGATATCTGTAGGAAATCATCTTATCTCTAAAAATCAGCTTAGGAAATTAAATCTCCAAAAACCGAACTTAGAAATATTCTCGCGCGTGATGACGTCATCGTTCCGAATATCTCGCTATCTGCTGACGTCACCGTTTTGCTGTCTTCTGCGCGACCTTCACTCGCGCGCCATGTTGCTCGCGCGCAGTGCCTCTTGTCGTTGTCGTTGCCTTGTTATCTTTTTGCTCGAGATTCAGCCTCCTTGTTGCGTTTTTGTTCTAACTCTTCTTTAAGACCTGAAATACAAAACTACACCAAAAGCGTAATCTTATACCATAATATGTTAGAATAAAAGCAGTGTAAAGGACATAAAATAGCGTACAACTGCACTCTATCAAATCCCCCACACTTACTCTTGTTCGTCCCTGAACAAGTCGGCTTCCTTACCTCTTGTGTACTGCACGCGTGAATGTTGGACTTACTGCGCCACACATGCGCGCCACTCTCACAACCTGCGCAATTGTGACTCTACAACACTAAACTGATTAAGTAATGATTCTAACCTTGTGTTACCTCTCTTGTGGAATGCAAATCAATTTGGATGATTGGGAGATAGTCCTGCTTAAGCACCGGTCACCGAATTCTTCTTGATTCGCGATTGCATGGTTATTCGTATCCGCTTTCTTTGGTACGTGATTGATCCGCGTCTTAGGGTTTTCTGAGCTCTACGTCTTTGACGCTTTACTGTTTGTTTCTCGGACATATTGATAACTCTGTTGCACAATTTCTTCTTTTCATTGTTTCGGCCTTGTAAGCTTTCACTTTGAATTGAATACTCTGCTTTCTGGTCCGGATCCTTATTTTTCCCTAGAACGGCTTCCAATCACGGCCTTCGGATAACAGCTATGGAACCACGCCCCGCTCTCGCTTCTGATAGTCGCGCGCAAGTCAGGTCACGCGTTTGCAACCGCGCGCCCCTTCCTGAGCAACTAACTTCCACGAAGACGGTCTGTTTTTCCGTCTCGTCACGCTGGTAGGGTTTCGCCTTCGGCATCTGCGTGACTGAGCTTGCTCTTATTCCTTTGACCGCGAAGTACCAACCTCCACGAATACTCATAACCATGCAACCGATCCTCAAGCTTCGTTCGATCGACTGCTTCTCTAGGACGTTTCTATCAACTCCACATCCCTCGTTATTCCACTCAAGAGATACACAAAATTCGAAAAAATTACCAAAAATCAGAATATGTCATATAAGCACAAATTACCTCAGGTGCGCGAGTACGCACACAGGTTGCGCACGCCAATGCTTCTCGCGCGCAGATACCTCTTGAGATGTGTTCAACTTCGGTTTGGTTTGTTTTAAACTAAAAACGAAAAATTTATCCTAAAAAAACGAAAAAATAATGAAAATTCCTACTCCTAAGATAAATATACTACTGCCCCCCCACACTTAAACAAAAACGTGTCCTCACGTTATGCATAAGTAAAAAGAAAGCAATAGGAATGCACGGGTTACCTCCCGGAAGTGCCTTGGTTTTAACGTCGCTGGCTCGACAGTACCTGATTTGGTCAGTGCCGTGGTATTTTCTCAATGTCCGCCGACCTCTTGTACGCGTCTTCTGGCGCGCGTGGTTTGTGGTGCGTGCGTCTGCTAGATCTGTGCAGCTTCTCCTAACTCACCTGGTGATAAGAGGTCGAATTCCTGTACTGGTGGAACAGGGCCCGAGAGATACTTCTTAATGCGCTGGCCGTTTACCTTGAAGCGATGATGATCTTTCTCATCCTCGAGTTCTACGGCTCCATGTGGAAAGATTTTTGTGATTGTAAATGGTCCAGTCCACCTGCTTCGCAATTTCCCTGGCATGATCTTTAATCTAGATGAGAATAACAGCACTTTATCACCAATATTAAAAGAACGTCGAAGAATAAACTTATCGTGATATATCTTGGTGCGCAGCTTGTAGTCACGCGTGCTGTCATAGGCGTCTGCACGCAACTCATCCAGCTCGTTTAAGTCCAACATCCGTTCACGCCCTGCGCTATCCAGGTCTAGATTGCACGCACGCAATGCCCAGTAAGCCTTATGCTCCACTTCTACCGGGAGGTGACAAGCTTTCCCGAAAACCAACCGGAATGGTGAAGTGCCAATTGGTGTTTTGAAAGCCGTCCTGTACGCCCATAGCGCATCATCCAGCCTGAGGCTCCAATCCTTGCGTGTCGGTTTAACCATCTTCTCAAGTATTCGTTTGATTTCTCTGTTTGAGATTTCAGCTTGACCGTTTGTCTGTGGATGGTAGGCCGTGGATATCCTATGCTGAACTCCGTAATGTTTGAGTACCTGTGCCATCATTCTGTTACAAAAATGAGTTCCCTGGTCACTGATCAGTGCCTTGGGTACACCATAACGGCAGAAAACGTTAGTGCGCAAAAAATCAGTAACAGTTTTAGCATCATCTTTTCTTGTAGCTTTAGCTTCAACCCATTTAGACACATAATCCACTGCTACAGAATGTACTCAAATCCAAAGAAGGGGGAAAGGGTCCCATGAAATCTATTCCCCATAGATCAAATACCTCGTCCACCATGATGGGCGTCTGTGGCATCTCGTTGCGCGCCGATATATTACCTGCGCGCTGACATCTATCGCAACTTTTGCAGTGCGCGTAAGAGTCCCTGAACACATGTGGCCAATAAAAACCAGAATCTAGGATTTTTCTACTTGTTCGTTTCGGGCCGAAATGGCCTCCACAAGCGTGTTCATGACAAAAGGTTAGAACTGAGTCTATTTCATGATCTGGGACGCAGCGTCTAAGTATCTGATCCGGGCCTATTCTAAACAGGTACGGATCATCCCATAAATACATTCTAGCGTCATGTTTTAATCGTAATTGCTGCGGTTTATTGAAAGAAGGGGGAAACGTACCAGTGACCAGGTAATTCACGATGTGAGCGTACCATGGGGCCTTACCTTGTATCGTCATTATATGCTCGTCGGGGAAAGTTTCCGTTATATGCCCTTGTTCCTCGTCCCTGACTATTCGACTAAGATGATCTGCTACTGTGTTATCCGAGCCCTTTTTGTCCTTGATCTCAATGTTAAATTCCTGCAAAAGCAATAACCAACGCATGAGCCTCGGCTTAGTTTCTTTCTTGGACAATAAGTACCTCAGTGCTGCGTGATCCGTGAATATGATGACTTTGGCCCCTAATATGTATGCACGAAATTTCTCCAGGGCAAACACAATGGCGAGTAACTCTTTCTCCGTGGTGGTGTAATTCCGCTGCGCTGGATCCAGTGTGCGCGAGGCATAGTAGATGGCGTGTGGTTTCTTATCCTTGCGCTGGCCCAGTACTGCGCCCACAGCATAATCGCTTGCGTCACACATCAATTCGAATGGTATGCTCCAGTCTGGCGCCTGTAGTACTGGCGCGCTAGTCAGTGCGCGCTTCAGTGAATCAAACGCTGCGCGACAGGCATCTGTAAAATCAAACACTACATCCTTTTGCAGGAGGTTAGACAATGGGGTAGATATTTTAGAAAAATCTTGAATGAAGCGTCTGTAGAATCCAGCATGCCCTAAAAAAGATTTGATCTCTCTAACATTAGTGGGGTATGGCAGGCTAGTAATAAGATCGATTTTTGCTTTGTCTACCTTTAACCCTTCTCTAGAGACAATATGACCTAGTACTACTCCATGCGTGACCATAAAGTGACACTTTTCATAATTCAAGACCAGGTTCTTAGATACGCAACGTTTCAAGACTTTATCTAAATTATCCAGACATTCATCAAACGTGTTCCCATGCACAGTAAAGTCGTCCATAAACACCTCAATGCATGAACCCAACATGTCCGAAAATATGCTCATTACTAACCTCTGAAACGTACCTGGCGCGTTGCATAATCCAAAAGACATGCGCCGGAAGGCAAACGTACCGAAGGGCATGTGAACGTCGTCTTTTCTTGGTCTTCCGCAGCTATGGGAATCTGATTGTAACCTGAGAATCCATCCAAGAAACAGTAATGTGGTTTACCTGCCAATCGGTCAAGCATCTGATCTATAAAAGGCAAGGGAAAGTGATCCTTGCGCGTCACTGCGTTCAGCTTCCGGTAGTCTATGCACATGCGCCAACCAGTCTGTATCCTCTTTGGCACTAGTTCTCCTGCTGCGTTTTTCTCCACTGTGATTCCACCCTTTTTTGGGACAACATGTATCGGGCTTACCCACTTACTATCAGAGATGGGATAAATGATTCCAGCGTCTAGCAGCTTGATGATTTCTTTCTGTACTACCTCCATCATAATCGGGTTAAGTCTTCGTTGGGCATCCCTGCATGGTTTGGCTCCATCTTCCAACAGAATTCGATGCATGCATACGTCTGGGCTGATCCCGCGCAAGTCATCTAATGTCCATCCGAGCGCACCCTTGTTGTTGCGCAAGACTTCTATTAGACGTGCTTCCTGCGCAGGTTCTAACTGATTCTTTATAATCACCGGCTTGGTCTCTTTATCGTCCAAAAACACATACTTCAGGTGCTCTGGGAGTTGCTTCAGTGAGATCTTCGATTCCTGTATGTTACGAGAGACAGCCGTGTCAGTAACACATGATTCAGTACTAGAAACAAGATACCTCAGGTCGGCAGCTTTGGTGTTCTCTTCTGCTTCGTGCGCTTCTGGTAGTGCGCCAGTTACCTGACGCGCCTGTTCTTCTTCCACCGCCTCATCGATAATATCCAGTGCGTTAATCGTGGAATCATCATGTGGAAACTGCATGCCCTTGAATATATTGAAGTGTATGACCTCATTATCAACTTCCATTGAAAGCGTCCTTTCCACACGTCGATTCTTGTTCGTGCGGTCATCAAGAAGGGTCGGCCGAGCAATACTTGAGCAGTGTCGGCAGCTACGTTTCCTTCCATCTCTAGCACATAAAAATCTGCTGGAAACACCAATTCTCCTACCCTCACAAGCACATCTTCGACCATGCCTACTGGTTGCTTGCATGACCTATCCGCTAGTGGATTGTCAACCCTGCAGGCTTAAGTGGTCCAATGCGTAGGGATGTGTATAAAGAATGAGGTAGAACATTTATAGATGCCCCTAAGTCTATCATGCAGTTATCCACTACAGAGTTACCTATAGTACATGAGATAGTGAACGTACCTGGATCCTTGCATTTAGGTGGTACCTTGTGTTGCACTATCGCTGAGGCGTTTGCGTTCAGCTGCACTTGCTCTTGCTGTCCACCTTTTCTTCTTTTGTTGGTGCATAGATCTTTTAGAAACTTTGCATACCTCGGGATTTGTTTAGTGCATCTATAAGCGGGATGTTGATTTCTACTTTGCTGAAATCAACATACAGTTCCGATCAGCTCGGTCTTCTTTGGCTTATTTCTCTGAGTAGGGAAGGAAGTGGTAGTTTGTTATTAGACTGACCATCCGTCTCTGCAACTGGTGCGCTTGCCTCGGGTGCTGAGTCCGTATTCTGCGCGTGTGTGCTTTTCTTTGCGCGAGTTGTCTCTGGCGCAGTCGATATTTCCTTCCCTGACCTTAATAGCACCGCGTTAACACCATTCTGCAATCTGGCTTGAGCTGCCTTCCTGTGGTTTGTGATCTCAGTTACGGTCTCGGAAATTTGTGACAGCTGACTCTCGATTAAGGTAAAACGTTTTTCGTTCTGCTCTTGGTTTCTGTTTACTGTCTCTGCCAACTGTCCCACTATTTCTTCTAATGATTTCTTGGGAGGCTGCTGAGTAAATTGCGTTTGCCCATCAGTGCGTCTGTGTGGTGGGTTATAGGAAGGCACTGGCGCGTAAGGCCGTGCGCCAGCTGGTGCATTAGGTTGCGCGCGCCAGTCGGCGCGCGGCCTCTGAAAATTCTGATCGTTCTTCCAACTAAACCCATTTTCTGCCAATCCGAATCTAGGCTGTCCTTGCCTAGCTTGTCCGTTGTTCCATCCTCCTACTGCATTAACATCTGCGTGTTCTTCGAATAGGGAGGGGCATGCGTCAGTAAGATGGTCTGTGGCGTGACAGAATTCACACGCTCTTGTCTCGATGCTTTGTTTCGTCATTAGCTTCTGCATCATATCCTTCAATTCCTTGATCTCTCCGGTCACGTCTACTTGATGCAGTGCTCTGGCGCGGTTATTCTCTAGTGACACTTGATATCTAACTTGGTCAGCCGTGTCCTCTATTAATTTCCATACATCCTCCGGATACATGTTCCTCACGTTGCCTCCTGCGCAAGCATTCAACAACCTGAGCTCCATCTCAGTAAGTCCGTTGAGGAAGTTCTCTATCAACACATGTTGCGGGAGTCCGATGATTGTAGCAGTTCGCTTCAAGTTCCCTGAACCGCTCGTAATACTGATAATGTTTCCCATGCAACTGTTTCGGCGCAGCTAACTCCGACGCAGCAGTGATACTTTGGCCGCGGGATAAAACTTGTCTAGAAATCGTTCTTGTAATTCGGGCCATGTCCTTATTGAACCCGGAGCTAGTCCCATCAACCACTGTCGAGCTGAATCACATAACGAGAACGGGAAGGCTCTAAGTTTCAGCAGCTCGGGATCTTCATTCCCATTCCTCATATTCTCACAAATGGCCGCAAACTCTCGTACATGCTTTACTGGATTCTCACTAGCCATACCATGGAATTTTGGTATGTAGTGAACAAGCTGAGTCCGCAGTCGAAGTGTCCATCTGGAGGTAGTACTAGCACCATGGTTGATTCACAGCTTGAGGAGCAGACATCTCCTTGATGGTGCGTCGCGCCACTGGCTGAGCAGGTCGCGCGCGTCAGGTGGTGGCGCGCGTCTATCCATGTTGTCATTCAGCTGATTATCATTTCTGGGGAGTCAACGTCCATTCTGAACTCTAAATCTCTGCGTACTTCTCTTCTGATGCCTCGAGTTCAGCTGGGTTCAAGCGTGCAAAAACGTGTCAGCGTTACGCGCTGGTGCGTCTGGAGTTCCTGCTCGTTCTGCCGATTACACTGTTCTCACCGAAATCTTCCATGCAAAAAAACACAACTAAATTAAACGTAACTAATATTTTTTGGTTTTTTTTGTTATAGAACAAAAAGTAATAACAAAAGAAAAGAAGAAAAGAAAACTTCTCTAGCCGCTCCCGGCAACGGCGCCAAAATTTGACGAGCACGTCGTTGAGTGCTGCAAATTTGTCCCGACTCTCCTTACTAGTATAGTATTGGCAAGCTGGGGTCGAATCCACAGGGAACGGTGGAAGTCTCTTTTCAACTACAAACTAAGAATTGGGGTTGTGCGTGAGAACAATTAAAAGAAAGAAAAACTGTGCGCAAGTACAACTGGCGCACACACAGACAAGCAAGTATGAAGACGCAAATAAATATGCAAGAGATGAATCCGGTTCAGATTCTTCACTATGAACTCTATGTTTTATCCTCGGTCACTAAAGCACATGATATAATTGTCCACGTAGATTAAGGTCCTGTCACAGCTTAATAACCTACACATACATTCCGGTCAAGGTTGTATGATATTATTACTCAATCTAGTCTAGTCAATAACGAATCCGGTCAAGGTAGTTACTGCCTATTCTAGTGTTACTCCTATCATTCACAGTCACGTACTTCTGATAGTTTAACTATAGATATAGATTCTACAACTAAGTCTGCGGTGCAAGGCTTCGCTTAATTGTCTAACCTAATTATCATGCAATGGAGTGCGGAATAATAATACTAAACTTAATCATGCAAATTAAGAACAAGACCTCAAAAACATATTATTCATAGATTCAAATCCAAACCGAAATCAGTAAGTTAGCTAGACATACTGATCGAATACATCTCAAGAATAATTATAAACAACTAAAATAACAAGACAAATCTGTATTCTGCGTCGTCAGGCTCGCGTGACAGCTTGCGCGCACGTCTTCGCCGGAATCAAGCTCTGCGCCGTCAGCTCTCTCTCTAAGTGTCTCCTGATTTCCATAAGCTTTGTATTTATAGTCCTTGCCTTCTAGGGTTTCCACGAATATTTAGGCAAGGATATCTGTAGGAAATCATCTCTATCTCTAAAAATCAGCTTAGGAAATTAAATCTCCAAAAACCGAACTTAGAAATATTCTCGCGCGTGATGACGTCATCGTTCCGAATATCTCGCTATCTGCTGACGTCACCGTTTTGCTGTCTTCTGCGCGCCCTTCACTCGCGCGCCATGTTGCTCGCGCGCAGTTGCCTCTTGTCTGTTGTCGTTGCCTTGTTATCTTTTTTGCTGAGATTCAGCCTCTTGTTGCGTTTTTGTTCTAACTCTTCTTTAAGACCTGAAATACAAAACTACACCAAAAGCGTAATCTTATACCATAATATGTTAGAATAAAAGCAGTGTAAAGGACATAAAATAGCGTACAACTGCACTCTATCAAATCCCCCACACTTACTCTTGTTCGTCCCTGAACAAGTCGGCTTCCTTACCTCTTGTGTACTGCACGCGTGAATGTTGGACTTACTGCGCCACACATGTGCGCCACTCTCACAACCTGCGCAATTGTGACTCTACAACACTAAACTGATTAAGTAATTGATTCTAACCTTGTGTTACCTCTCTTGTGGAATGCAAATCAATTTGGATGATTGGGAGATAGTCCTGCTTAAGCACCGGTCACCGAATTCTTCTTGATTCGCGATTGCATGGTTATTCGTATCCGCTTTCTTTGGTACGTGATTGATCCGCGTCTTAGGGTTTTCTGAGCTCTACGTCTTTGACGCTTTACTGTTTGTTTCTCGGACATATTGATAACTCTGTTGCACAATTTCTTCTTTTCATTGTTTCGGCCTTGTAAGCTTTCACTTTGAATTGAATACTCTGCTTTCTGGTCCGGATCCTTATTTTTCCCTAGAACGGCTTCCAATCACGGCCTTCGGATAACAGCTATGGAACCACGCCCCGCTCTCGCTTCTGATAGTCGCGCGCAAGTCAGGTCACGCGTTTGCAACCGCGCGCCCCTTCCTGAGCAACTAACTTCCACGAAGACGGTCTGTTTTTCCGTCTCGTCACGCTGGTAGGGTTTCGCCTTCGGCATCTGCGTGACTGAGCTTGCTCTTATTCCTTTGACCGCGAAGTACCAACCTCCACGAATACTCATAACCATGCAACCGATCCTCAAGCTTCGTTCGATCGACTGCTTCTCTAGGACGTTTCTATCAACTCCACATCCCTCGTTATTCCACTCAAGAGATACACAAAATTCGAAAAAATTACCAAAAATCAGAATATGTCATATAAGCACAAATTACCTCAGGTGCGCGAGTACGCACACAGGTCGCGCACGCCAATGCTTCTCGCGCGCAGATACCTCTTGAGATGTGTTCAACTTCGGTTTGGTTTGTTTTAAACTAAAACGAAAAATTTATCCTAAAAAAAACGAAAAAATAATGAAATTCCTACTCCTAAGATAAATATACTACTGCCCCCCACACTTAAACAAAAACGTGTCCTCACGTTATGCATAAGTAAAAAGAAAGCAATAGAATGCACGGGTTACCTCCCGGAAGTGCCTTGGTTTTAACGTCGCTGGCTCGACAGTACCTGATTTGGTCAGTGCCGTGGTATTTTCTCAATGTCCGCTCGACCTCTTGTACGCGTCTTCTGGCGCGCGTGGTTTGTGGTGCGTGCGTCTGCTAGATCTGTGCAGCTTCTCCTAACTCACCTGGTGATAAGAGGTCGAATTCCTGTACTGGTGGAACAGGGCCCGAGAGATACTTCTTAATGCGCTGGCCGTTTACCTTGAAGCGATGATGATCTTTCTCATCCTCGAGTTCTACGGCTCCATGTGGAAAGATTTTTGTGATTGTAAATGGTCCAGTCCACCTGCTTCGCAATTTCCCTGGCATGATCTTTAATCTAGATGAGAATAACAGCACTTTATCACCAATATTAAAAGAACGTCGAAGAATAAACTTATCGTGATATATCTTGGTGCGCAGCTTGTAGTCACGCGTGCTGTCATAGGCGTCTGCACGCAACTCATCCAGCTCGTTTAAGTCCAACATCCGTTCACGCCCTGCGCTATCCAGGTCTAGATTGCACGCACGCAATGCCCAGTAAGCCTTATGCTCCACTTCTACCGGGAGGTGACAAGCTTTCCCGAAAACCAACCGGAATGGTGAAGTGCCAATTGGTGTTTGAAAGCCGTCCTGTACGCCCATAGCGCATCATCCAGCCTGAGGCTCCAATCCTTGCGTGTCGGTTTAACCATCTTCTCAAGTATTCGTTTGATTTCTCTGTTTGAGATTTCAGCTTGACCGTTTGTCTGTGGATGGTAGCCGTGGATATCCTATGCTGAACTCCGTAATGTTTGAGTACCTGTGCCATCATTCTGTTACAAAAATGAGTTCCCTGGTCACTGATCAGTGCCTTGGGTACACCATAACGGCAGAAAACGTTAGTGCGCAAAAAATCAGTAACAGTTTTAGCATCATCTTTTCTTGTAGCTTTAGCTTCAACCCATTTAGACACATAATCCACTGCTACTAAATGTACTCAAATCCAAAGAAGGGGGAAAGGGTCCCATGAAATCTATTCCCCAAGATCAAATACCTCGTCCACCATGATGGGCGTCTGTGGCATCTCGTTGCGCGCCGATATATTACCTGCGCGCTGACATCTATCGCAACTTTTGCAGTGCGCGTAAGAGTCCCTGAACACGTGTGGCCAATAAAAACCAGAATCTAGGATTTTTCTACTTGTTCGTTTCGGGCCGAAATGGCCTCCACAAGCGTGTTCATGACAAAAGGTTAGAACTGAGTCTATTTCATGATCTGGGACGCAGCGTCTAAGTATCTGATCCGGGCCTATTCTAAACAGGTACGGATCATCCCATAAATACATTCTAGCGTCATGTTTTAATCGTAATTGCTGCGGTTTATTGAAAGAAGGGGGAAACGTACCAGTGACCAGGTAATTCACGATGTGAGCGTACCATGGGGCCTTACCTTGTATCGTCATTATATGCTCGTCGGGGAAAGTTTCCGTTATATGCCCTTGTTCCTCGTCCCTGACTATTCGACTAAGATGATCTGCTACTGTGTTATCCGAGCCCTTTTTGTCCTTGATCTCAATGTTAAATTCCTGCAAAAGCAATAACCAACGCATGAGCCTCGGCTTAGTTTCTTTCTTGGACAATAAGTACCTCAGTGCTGCGTGATCCGTGAATATGATGACTTTGGCCCCTAATATGTATGCACGAAATTTCTCCAGGGCAAACACAATGGCGAGTAACTCTTTCTCCGTGGTGGTGTAATTCCGCTGCGCTGGATCCAGTGTGCGCGAGGCATAGTAGATGGCGTGTGGTTTCTTATCCTTGCGCTGGCCCAGTACTGCGCCCACAGCATAATCGCTTGCGTCACACATCAATTCGAATGGTATGCTCCAGTCTGGCGCCTGTAGTACTGGCGCGCTAGTCAGCGCGCTTCAGTGAATCAAACGCTGCGCGACAGGCATCTGTAAAATCAAACACTACATCCTTTTGCAGGAGGTTAGACAATGGGGTAGATATTTTAGAAAAATCTTGAATGAAGCGTCTGTAGAATCCAGCATGCCCTAAAAAAGATTTGATCTCTCTAACATTAGTGGGGTATGGCAGGCTAGTAATAAGATCGATTTTTGCTTTGTCTACCTTTAACCCTTCTCTAGAGACAATATGACCTAGCACTACTCCATGCGTGACCATAAAGTGACACTTTTCATAATTCAAGACCAGGTTCTTAGATACGCAACGTTTCAAGACTTTATCTAAATTATCCAGACATTCATCAAACGTGTTCCCATGCACAGTAAAGTCGTCCATAAACACCTCAATGCATGAACCCAACATGTCCGAAAATATGCTCATTACTAACCTTGAAACGTACCTGGCGCGTTGCATAATCCAAAAGACATGCGCCGGAAGGCAAACGTACCGAAGGGGCATGTGAACGTCGTCTTTTCTTGGTCTTCCGCAGCTATGGGAATCTGATTGTAACCTGAGAATCCATCCAAGAAACAGTAATGTGGTTTACCTGCCAATCGGTCAAGCATCTGATCTATAAAAGGCAAGGGAAAGTGATCCTTGCGCGTCACTGCGTTCAGCTTCCGGTAGTCTATGCACATGCGCCAACCAGTCTGTATCCTCTTTGGCACTAGTTCTCCTGCTGCGTTTTTCTCCACTGTGATTCCACCCTTTTTTGGGACAACATGTATCGGGCTTACCCACTTACTATCAGAGATGGGATAAATGATTCCAGCGTCTAGCAGCTTGATGATTTCTTTCTGCACTACCTCCATCATAATCGGGTTAAGTCTTCGTTGGGCATCCCTGCATGGTTTGGCTCCATCTTCCAACAGAATTCGATGCATGCAAACGTCTGGGCTGATCCCGCGCAAGTCATCTAATGTCCATCCGAGCGCACCCTTGTTGTCGCGCAAGACTTCTATTAGACGTGCTTCCTGCGCAGGTTCTAACTGATTCTTTATAATCACCGGCTTGGTCTCTTTATCGTCCAAAAACACATACTTCAGGTGCTCTGGGAGTTGCTTCAGTGAGATCTTCGATTCCTGTATATTACGAGAGACAGCCGTGTCAGTAACACATGATTCAGTACTAGAAACAAGATACCTCAGGTCGGCAGCTTTGGTGTTCTCTTCTGCTTCGTGCGCTTCTGGTAGTGCGCCAGTTACCTGACGCGCCTGTTCTTCTTCCACCGCCTCATCGATAATATCCAGTGCGTTAATCGTGGAATCATCATGTGGAAACTGCATGCCCTTGAATATATTGAAGTGTATGACCTCATTATCAACTTCCATTGAAAGCGTCCCTTTCCACACGTCGATTCTTGTTCGTGCGGTCATCAAGAAGGGTCGGCCGAGCAATACTTGAGCAGTGTCGGCAGCTACGTTTCCTTCCATCTCTAGCACATAAAAATCTGCTGGAAACACCAATTCTCCTACCCTCACAAGCACATCTTCGACCATGCCTACTGGTTGCTTGCATGACCTATCCGCTAGCTGGATTGTCAACCCTGCAGGCTTAAGTGGTCCAATGCGTAGGGATGTGTATAAAGAATGAGGTAGAACATTTATAGATGCCCCTAAGTCTATCATGCAGTTATCCACTTCAGAGTTACCTATAGTACATGAGATAGTGAACGTACCTGGATCCTTGCATTTAGGTGGTACCTTGTGTTGCACTATCGCTGAGGCGTTTGCGTTCAGCTGCACTTGCTCTTGCTGTCCACCTTTTCTTCTTTTGTTGGTGCATAGATCTTTTAGAAACTTTGCATACCTCGGATTTGTTTAGTGCATCTATAAGCGGGATGTTGATTTCTACTTTGCTGAACAGATCATACAGTTCCTGATCTAGCTCGGTCTTCTTTGGCTTAGTTCTCTGAGTAGGGAAAGGAAGTGGTAGTTTGTTGTTAGACTGACCATCCGTCTCTGCAACTGGTGCGCTTGCCTCGGGTGCTGAGTCCGTATTCTGCGCGTGTGTGCTTTTCTTTGCGCGAGTTGTCTCTGGCGCAGTCGATATTTCCTTCCCTGACCTTAATAGCACCGCGTTAACACCATTCTGCAATCTGGCTTGAGCTGCCTTCCTGTGGTTTGTGATCTCAGTTACGGTCTCGGAAATTTGTGACAGCTGACTCTCGATTAAGGTAAAACGTTTTTCGTTCTGCTCTTGGTTTCTGTTTACTGTCTCTGCCAACTGTCCCACTATTTCTAATTTCTTCTAATGATTTCTTGGGAGGCTGCTGAGTAAATTGCGTTTGCCCATCAGTGCGTCTGTGTGGTGGGTTATAGGAAGGCACTGGCGCGTAAGGTCGTGCGCCAGCTGGTGCATTAGGTTGCGCGCGCCAGTCAGCGCGCGGCCTCTGAAAATTCTGATCGTTCTTCCAACTAAACCCATTCTCTGCCAATCCAAACTAGGCTGTCCTTGCCTAGCTTGTCCATTGTTCCATCCTCCTACTGCATTAACATCTGCGTGTTCTTCGAATAGGGAGGGGCATGCGTCAGTAAGATGGTCTGTGGCGTGACAGAATTCACACGCTCTTGTCTCGATGCTTTGTTTCGTCATTAGCTTCTGCATCATATCCTTCAATTCCTTGATCTCTCCGTCACGTCTACTTGATGCAGTGCTCTGGCGCGGTTATTCTCTAGTGACACTTGATATCTAACTTGGTCAGCCGTGTCCTCTATTAATTTCCATACATCCTCCGGATACATGTTCCTCACGTTGCCTCCTGCGCAAGCATTCAACAACCTGAGCTCCATCTCAGTAAGTCCGTTGAGGAAGTTCTCTATCAACACATGTTGCGGGAGTCCATGATTGTAGCAGTTCGCTTCAAGTTCCCTGAACCGCTCGTAATACTCTGATAATGATTCCCCATGCAACTGTTTCGGCGCAGCTAACTCCCGACGCAGCAGTGACACTTTGGCCGCGGGATAAAACTTGTCTAGAAATCGTTCTTGTAATTCGGGCCATGTCCTTATTGAACCCGGAGCTAGTCCCATCAACCATTGTCGAGCTGAATCACATAGTGAACGGGAAGGCTCTAAGCTTCAAGCAGCTGGGTCCTCATTCCCATTCCTCATATTCTCACAAATGGCCGAATCTCGTACATGTTTTACTGGATTCTCACTAGCCATACCATGGAATTTTGGTATGTAGTGAACAAGCTGAGTCCGCAGTTCGAAGTGTCCATCTGGAGGCAGTACTATGCACCATGGTTGATTCACAGCTTGAGGAGCAGACATCTCCTTGATGGTGCGTCGCGCCACTGGTTGAGCAGGTACGCGCGCGCAGGAGGTGGCGCGCGTCTATCCATGTTGTCATTCAACTGATTATCATTTCTGGGTAGTTCAACGTCCATTCTGAACTCTAAGTCTCTGCGTACTTCTCTTCTGATTGCCTCGAGTTCAGCTGGGTTCAGGCGTGCAAAAAGTTGTCAGCGTTACGCGCTGGTGCGTCTGGAGTTCCTCTCGTCTGCCGATGACACTATTCTCACCAAAATCTTCCATGCAAAAACAAACAACTAAATTAAACGTAACTAATATTTTTTGGATTTTTTTTTTGTATAAGAAACAAAAAGTAATTAACAAAAGAAAAGAAAAGAAAACTTCTCTAGCCGCTCCCCGGCAACGGCGCCAAAATTTGACGAGCACGTCGTTGAGTGCTGCAAATTTGTCCCGACTCTCCTTACTAGTATAGTATTGGCAAGCTGGGGTCGAATCCACAGGGAACGGTGGAAGTCTCTTTTCAACTACAAACTAAAGAATTGGGGTTGTGCGTGAGAACAATTAAAAGAAAGAAAAACTGTTGCGCAAGTACAACTGGCGCACACACAGACAGCAAGTATGATAGACGCAAATAAATATGCAAGAGATGAATCCGGTTCAGATTCTTCACTATGAACTCTATGTTTTATCCTCGGTCACTAAAAGCACATGATATAATTGTCCACGTAGATTAAGGTCCTGTCACAGCTTAATAACCTACACATACATTCCGGTCAAGGTTTGTATGATATTATTACTCAATCTAGTCTAGTCAATAACGAATCCGGTCAAGGTAGTTACTGCCTATTCTAGTGTTACTCCTATCATTCACAGTCACGTACTTCTGATAGTTTAACTATAGATACTAGATTCTACAACTAAGTCTGCGGTGCAAGGCTTCGCTTAATTGTCTAACCTAATTATCATGCAATGGAGTGCGGAATAATAATACTAAACTTAATCATGCAAATTAAGAACAAGACCTCAAAAACATATTATTCATAGATTCAAATCCAAACCGAAATCAGTAAGTTAGCTAGACATACTGATCGAATACATCTCAAGAATAATTATAAAACAGCTAAAATAACAAGACAAATCTGTATGCTGCGTCGTCAGGCTCGCGTGACAGCTTGCGCGCACGTCTTCGCCGGAATTAAGCTCTGCGCCGTCAGCTCTCTCTCTAAGTGTGCATCCTGAGATTTCCATAAGGCTTTGTATTTATAGTCCTTGCCTTCTAGGGTTTCCACGAATATTTAGGCAAGGATATCTGTAGGAAATCATCTCTATCTCTAAAAATCAGCTTAGGAAACCTTAAATCTCCAAAAACCGAACTTAGAAATATTCTCGCGCGTGATGACGTCATCGTTCCGAATATCTCGCTATCTGCTGACGTCACCGTTTTGCTGTCTTCTGCGCGACCTTCACTCGCGCGCCATGTTGCTCGCGCGCAGTGCCTCTTGTCTGTTGTCGTTGCCTTGTTATCTTTTTGCTCGAGATTCAGCCTCCTTGTTGCGTTTTTGTTCTAACTCTTCTTTAAGACCTGAAATACAAAACTACACCAAAAGCGTAATCTTATACCATAATATGTTAGAATAAAAGCAGTGTAAAGGACATAAAATAGCATACAACTGCACTCTATCAAATCCCCCACACTTACTCTTGTTCGTCCCTGAACAAGTCAGCTTCCTTACCTCTAGTGTACTGCACGCGTGAATGTTGGACTTACTGCACCACACATGCGCGCCACTCTCACAACCTGCGCAATTGTGACTCTACAACACTAAACTGATTTCAGTAATTGATTCTAACCTTGTGTTACCTCTCTTGTGGAATGCAAATCAATTTGGATGATTGGGAGATAGTCCTGCTTAAGCACCGGTCACCGAATTCTTCTTGATTCGCGATTGCATGGTTATTCGTATCCGCTTTCTTTGGTACGTGATTGATCCGCGTCTTAGGGTTTTCTGAGCTCTACGTCTTTGACGCTTTACTGTTTGTTTCTCGGACATATTGATAAACTCTGTTGCACGATTCTTCTTTTCATTGTTTCGGCCTTGTATGCTTTCACTTTGAATTGAATACTCTGCTTTCTGGTCCGGATCCTTATTTTTCCCTAGAACGGCTTCCAATCACGGCCTTCGGATAACAGCTATGGAACCACGCCCCGCTCTCGCTTCTGATAAGTCGCGCGCAAGTCAGGTCACGCGTTTGCAACCGCGCGCCCCTTCCTGAGCAACTAACTTCCACGAAGACGGTCTGTTTTTCCGTCTCGTCACGCTGGTAGGGTTTCGCCTTTGGCATCTGCGTGACTGAGCTTGCTCTTTGTCCTTTGACCGCGAAGTACCAACCTCCACGAATACTCATAACCATGCAACCGATCCTCAAACTTCGTTCGATCGACTGCTTCTCTAGGACGTTTCTATCAACTCCACATCCCTCGTTATTCCACTCAAGAGATACACAAAATTCGAAAAAATTACCAAAAATCAGAATATGTCATATAAGCACAAATTACCTCAGGTGCGCGAGTACGCACACAGGTTGCGCACGCCAATGCTTCTCGCGCGCAGATACCTCTTGAGATGTGTTCAACTATCGGTTTGGTTTGTTTTAAACTAAAACGAAAAATTTATCCTAAAAAAAACGAAAAAATAATGAAAATTCCTACTCCTAAGATAAATATACTACTGCCCCCCCACACTTAAACAAAAACGTGTCCTCACGTTATGCATAAGTAAAAAAAGAAAGCAATAGCAATGCACGGGTTACCTCCCGGAAGTGCCTTGGTTTTAACGTCGCTGGCTCGACAGTACCTGATTTGGTCAGTGCCGTGGTATTTTCTCAATGTCCGCGCTCGACCTCTTGTACGCGTCTTCTGGCGCGCGTGGTTTGTGGTGCGTGCGTCTGCTAGATCTCGTGCAGCTTCTCCTAACTCACCTGGTGATAAGAGGTCGAATTCCTGTACTGGTGGAACAGGGCCCGAGAGATACTTCTTAATGCGCTGGCCGTTTACCTTGAAGCGATGATGATCTTTCTCATCCTCGAGCTCTACGGCTCCATGTGGAAAGATTTTTGTGATTGTAAATGGTCCAGTCCACCTGCTTCGCAATTTCCCTGGCATGATCTTTAATCTAGATGAGAATAACAGCACTTTATCACCAATATTAAAAGAACGTCGAAGAATAAACTTATCGTGATATATCTTGGTGCGCAGCTTGTAGTCACGCGTGCTGTCATAGGCGTCTGCACGCAACTCATCCAGCTCGTTTTAAGTCGAACATCCGTTCACGCCCTGCGCTATCCAGGTCTAGATTGCACGCACGCAATGCCCAGTAAGCCTTATGCTCCACTTCTACCGGGTGACAAGCTTTCCCGAAAACCAACCGGAATGGTGAAGTTCCAATTGGTGTTTTGAAAGCCGTCCTGTACGCCCATAGCGCATCATCCAGCCTGAGGCTCCAATCCTTGCGTGTCGGTTTAACCATCTTCTCAAGTATTCGTTTGATTTCTCTGTTTGAGATTTCAGCTTGACCGTTTGTCTGTGGATGATATGCCGTGGATATCCATGCTGAACTCCGTAATGTTTGAGTACCTGTGCCATCATTCTGTTACAAAAATGAGTTCCCTGGTCACTGATCAGTGCCTTGGGTACACCATAACGGCAGAAAACGTTAGTGCGCAAAAAATCAGTAACAGTTTTAGCATCATCTTTTCTTGTAGCTTTAGCTTCAACCCATTTAGACACATAATCCACTGCTACAAGAATGTACTCAAATCCAAAGGAAGGGAAAGGGTCCCATGAAATCTATTCCCCAGATCAAATACCTCGTCCACCATGATGGGCGTCTGTGGCATCTCGTTGCGCGCCGATATATTACCTGCGCGCTGACATCTATCGCAACTTTTGCAGTGCGCGTAAGAGTCCCTGAACACGTGGGCCAATAAAAACCAGAATCTAGGATTTTTCTACTTGTTCGTTTCGGGCCGAAATGGCCTCCACAAGCGTGTTCATGACAAAAGGTTAGAACTGAGTCTATTTCATGATCTGGGACGCAGCGTCTAAGTATCTGATCCGGGCCTATTCTAAACAGGTACGGATCATCCCATAAATACATTCTAGCGTCATGTTTTAATCGTAATTGCTGCGGTTTATTGAAAGAAGGGGGAAACGTACCAGTGACCAGGTAATTCACGATGTGAGCGTACCATGGGGCCTTACCTTGTATCGTCATTATATGCTCGTCGGGGAAAGTTTCCGTTATATGCCCTTGTTCCTCGTCCCTGACTATTCGACTAAGATGATCTGCTACTGTGTTATCCGAGCCCTTTTTGTCCTTGATCTCAATGTTAAATTCCTGCAAAAGCAATAACCAACGCATGAGCCTCGGCTTAGTTTCTTTCTTGGACAATAAACCTCAGTGCTGCGTGATCCGTGAATATGATGACTTTGGCCCCTAATATGTATGCACGAAATTTCTCCAGGGCAAACACAATGGCGAGTAACTCTTTCTCCGTGGTGGTGTAATTCCGCTGCGCTGGATCCAGTGTGCGCGAGGCATAGTAGATGGCGTGTGGTTTCTTATCCTTGCGCTGGCCCAGTACTGCGCCCACAGCATAATCGCTTGCGTCACACATCAATTCGAATGGTATGCTCCAGTCTGGCGCCTGTAGTACTGGCGCGCTAGTCAGCGCGCGCTTCAGTGAATCAAACGCTGCGCGACAGGCATCTGTAAAATCAAACACTACATCCTTTTGCAGGAGGTTAGACAATGGGGTAGATATTTTAGAAAAATCTTGAATGAAGCGTCTGTAGAATCCAGCATGCCCTAAAAAAGATTTGATCTCTCTAACATTAGTGGGGTATGGCAGGCTAGTAATAAGATCGATTTTTGCTTTGTCTACCTTTAACCCTTCTCTAGAGACAATATGACCTAGTACTACTCCATGCGTGACCATAAAGTGACACTTTTCATAATTCAAGACCAGGTTCTTAGATACGCAACGTTTCAAGACTTTATCTAAATTATCCAGACATTCATCAAACGTGTTCCCATGCACAGTAAAGTCGTCCATAAACACCTCAATGCATGAACCCAACATGTCCGAAAATATGCTCATTACTAACCTCTGAAACGTACCTGGCGCGTTGCATAATCCAAAAGACATGCGCCGGAAGGCAAACGTACCGAAGGGGCATGTGAACGTCGTCTTTTCTTGGTCTTCCGCAGCTATGGGAATCTGATTGTAACCTGAGAATCCATCCAAGAAACAGTAATGTGGTTTACCTGCCAATCGGTCAAGCATCTGATCTATAAAAGGCAAGGGAAAGTGATCCTTGCGCGTCACTGCGTTCAGCTTCCGGTAGTCTATGCACATGCGCCAACCAGTCTGTATCCTCTTTGGCACTAGTTCTCCTGCTCGTTTTTCTCCACTGTGATTCCACCCTTTTTTGGGACAACATGTATCGGGCTTACCCACTTACTATCAGAGATGGGATAAATGATTCCAGCGTCTAGCAGCTTGATGATTTCTTTTGTACTACCTCCATCATAATCGGGTTAAGTCTTCGTTGGGCATCCCTGCATGGTTTGGCTCCATCTTCCAACAGAATTCGATGCATGCATACGTCTGGGCTGATCCCGCGCAAGTCATCTAATGTCCATCCGAGCGCACCCTTGTTGTTGCGCAAGACTTCTATTAGACGTGCTTCCTGCGCAGGTTCTAACTGATTCTTTATAATCACCGGCTTGGTCTCTTTATCGTCCAAAAAACATACTTCAGGTGCTCTGGGAGTTGCTTCAGTGAGATCTTCGATTCCTGTATGTTACGAGAGACAGCCGTGTCAGTAACACATGATTCAGTACTAGAAACAAGATACCTCAGGTCGGCAGCTTTGGTGTTCTCTTCTGCTTCGTGCGCTTCTGGTAGTGCGCCAGTTACCTGACGCGCCTGTTCTTCTTCCACCGCCTCATCGATAATATCCAGTGCGTTAATCGTGGAATCATCATGCGGGAACTGCATGCCCTTGAATATATTGAAGTGTATGACCTCATTATCAACTTCCATTGAAAGCGTCCCTTTCCACGTCGATTCTTGTTCGTGCGGTCATCAAGAAGGGTCGGCCGAGCAATACTTGAGCAGTGTCGGCAGCTACGTTTCCTTCCATCTCTAGCACATAAAAATCTGCTGGAAACACCAATTCTCCTACCCTCACAAGCACATCTTCGACCATGCCTACTGGTTGCTTGCATGACCTATCCGCTAGCTGGATTGTCAACCCTGCAGGCTTAAGTGGTCCAATGCGTAGGGATGTGTATAAAGAATGAGGTAGAACATTTATAGATGCCCCTAAGTCTATCATGCAGTTATCCACTTCAGAGTTACCTATAGTACATGAGATAGTGAACGTACCTGGATCCTTGCATTTAGGTGGTACCTTGTGTTGCACTATCGCTGAGGCGTTTGCGTTCAGCTGCACTTGCTCTTGCTGTCCACCTTTTCTTCTTTTGTTGGTGCATAGATCTTTTAGAAACTTTGCATACCTCGGGATTTGTTTCAGTGCATCTATAAGCGGGATGTTGATTTCTACTTTGCTGAACAGATCATACAGTTCCTGATCTAGCTCGGTCTTCTTTGGCTTAGTTCTCTGAGTAGGGAAAGGAAGTGGTAGTTTGTTGTTAGACTGACCATCCGTCTCTGCAACTGGTGCGCTTGCCTCGGGTGCTGAGTCCGTATTCTGCGCGTGTGTGCTTTTCTTTGCGCGAGTTGTCTCTGGCGCAGTCGATATTTCCTTCCCTGACCTTAATAGCACCGCGTTAACACCATTCTGCAATCTGGCTTGAGCTGCCTTCCTGTGGTTTGTGATCTCAGTTACGGTCTCGGAAATTTGTGACAGCTGACTCTCGATTAAGGTAAAACGTTTTTCGTTCTGCTCTTGGTTTCTGCTTACTGTCTCTGCCAACTGTCCCACTATTTCTTCTAATGATTTCTTGGGAGGCTTGAGCATTCTGCGTTTGTCCTTCAGTGCGTCGTGTGGTGGGTTATAGGAAGCTGGCGCGTAAGGTCGTGCGCCAGTGGTGCATTAGGTTGCGCGCGCCAGTCAGCGCGCGGCCTCTGAAAATTCTGATCGTTCTTCCAACTAAACCCATTCTCTGCCAATCCAATCTAGGCTGTCCTTGCCTAGCTTGTCCATTGTTCCATCCTCCTACTGCATTAACATCTGCGTGTTCTTCGAATAGGGAGGGGCATGCGTCAGTAAGATGGTCTGTGGCGTGACAGAATTCACACGCTCTTGTCTCGATGCTTTGTTTCGTCATTAGCTTCTGCATCATATCCTTCAATTCCTTGATCTCTCCGGTCACGTCTACTTGATGCAGTGCTCTGGCGCGGTTATTCTCTAGTGACACTTGATATCTAACTTGGTCAGCCGTGTCCTCTATTAATTTCCATACATCCTCCGGATACATGTTCCTCACGTTGCCTCCTGCGCAAGCATTCAACAACCTGAGCTCCATCTCAGTAAGTCCGTTGAGGAAGTTCTCTATCAACACATGTTGCGGGAGTCCATGATTGTAGCAGTTCGCTTCAAGTTCCCTGAACCGCTCGTAATACTCTGATAATGATTCCCCATGCAACTGTTTCGGCGCAGCTAACTCCCGACGCAGCAGTGACACTTTGGCCGCGGGATAAAACTTGTCTAGAAATCGTTCTTGTAATTCGGGCCATGTCCTTATTGAACCCGGCGCTAGTCCCATCAACCATTGTCGAGCTGAATCACATAGTGAAAACGGGAAGGCTCTAAGCTTCAACAACTGGGTCCTCATTCCCATTCCTCATATTCTCACAAATGGCTGCGAATTCTCGTACATGTTTTACTGGATTCTCACTAGCCATACCATGGAATTTTGGTATGTAGTGAACAAGCTGAGTCCGCAGTTCGAAGTGTCCATCTGGAGGCAGTACTATGCACCATGGTTGATTCACAGCTTGAGGAGCAGACATCTCCTTGATGGTGCGTCGCGCCACTGGTTGAGCAGGTACGCGCGCGCAGGAGGTGGCGCGCGTCTATCCATGTTGTCATTCAACTGATTATCATTTCTGGGTAGTTCAACGTCCATTCTGAACTCTAAGTCTCTGCGTACTTCTCTTCTGATTGCCTCGAGTTCAGCTGGGTTCAGGCGTGCAAAAATGTTGTCAGCGTTACGCGCTGGTGCGTCTGGAGTTCCTGCTCGTCTGCCGATGACACTATTCTCACCAAAATCTTCCATGCAAAAACAACAACTAAATTAAACGTAACTAATATTTTTTGGATTTTTTATAAGAAACAAAAAGTAATTAACAAAAGAAAAGAAAAGAAAACTTCTCTAGCGCGTCCCCGGCAACGGCGCCAAAATTTGACGAGCACGTCGTTGAGTGCTGCAAATTTGTCCCGACTCTCCTTACTAGTATAGTATTGGCAAGCTGGGGTCGAATCCACAGGGAACGGTGGAAGTCTCTTTTCAACTACAAAACTAAAGAATTGGGGTTGTGCGTGAGAACAATTAAAAGAAAGAAAAACTGTTGCGCAAGTACAACTGGCGCACACACAGACAGCAAGTATGATAGACGCAAATAAATATGCAAGAGATGAATCCGGTTCAGATTCTTCACTATGAACTCTATGTTTTATCCTCGGTCACTAAAGCACATGATTAATTGTCCACGTAGATTAAGGTCCTGTCACAGCTTAATAACTACACATACATTCCGGTCAAGGTTTGTATGATATTATTACTCAATCTAGTCTAGTCAATAACGAATCCGGTCAAGGTAGTTACTGCCTATTCTAGTGTTACTCCTATCATTCACAGTCACGTACTTCTGATAGTTTAACTATAGATACTAGATTGTACAACTAAGTCTGCGGTGCAAGGCTTCGCTTAATTGTCTAACCTAATTATCATGCAATGGAGTGCGGAATAATAATACTAAACTTAATCATGCAAATTAAGAACAAGACCTCAAAAACATATTATTCATAGATTCAAATCCAAACCGAAATCAGTAAGTTAGCTAGACATACTGATCGAATACATCTCAAGAATAATTATAAACAACTAAAATAACAAGACAAATCTGAATTCTGCGTCGTCAGGCTCGCGTGACAGCTTGCGCGCACGTCTTCGCCGGAATTAAGCTCTGCGCCGTCAGCTCTCTCTAAGTGTGCCTCTCTGAGATTTCCATAAGGCTTTGTATTTATAGTCCTTGCCTTCTAGGGTTTCCACGAATATTTAGGCAAGGATATCTGTAGGAAATCATCTCTATCTCTAAAAATCAGCTTAGGAAACCTTAAATCTCCAAAAACCGAACTTAGAAATATTCTCGCGCGTGATGACGTCATCGTTCCGAATATCTCGCTATCTGCTGACGTCACCGTTTTGCTGTCTTCTGCGCGACCTTCACTCGCGCGCCACGTTGCTCGCGCGCCAGTGACCATTCGTTGATTGTCTTTGCCTTGTTATCTTTTTGCACGAGATTCGCCTCTTGTTGTGTTTTGTTCTAACTCTTCTTTAAGACCTGAAATACAAAACTACACACAAAAGCGTAATCTTATACCATAATATGTTAGAATAAAAGCAGTGTAAAGGACATAAAATAGCGTACAACTGCACTCTATCAAGCATTATGACATTTATCAGGTGCTTGAACATGGTCCTTTCTCTTTTTTGATTTAACGACAACATCTTCGACATAGCATTTTATATTCTTGTGCATCATATCTTCAAAGATCTTCTGCATGGCACGTTGGTAAGTGGCACACGCATTTTTCAAAACCGAAAGCCATGACTTTATAACAGAATATTCCTTTAGGGGTGTGAAATGCTGTAGCTTCTTGATCTTCAGGCGCCATGTGTATTTGGTTTATATCCAGCAGTACAATCCATAAAAGAAAAGAGCTTCATGTCCAGTCGTTGCATCAATCATGAGTTCTGTGACAGGTAAAGGAAGTCGTCTTTCGGGCATGCATCATTGAGGTCTCGAAAATCAACACATATACGCAATTGTCCATTTTTTTCTTTCTTACTGGAACGATATTAGCTATCCAGGTTGGATATTTAACTTCACACGAATAAAGTTAGCGTCAATGAGTTTTGTTGACTTCCTTTTTCGATCTTGGGTACTAGCTCCGGTCTGAAGCGTCGTTGAGATTGTTTCTTAGGATTTACCCCCTTTCTGATTGCTAGGCGATGTAGTGCAACCTTTGGACTGAGTCCTGGCATCTCTGTATAGTTCCAAGCAAAAACATCTTTATATTCTAATAATAACTAATTGTACTCTTCCTCTTCTTCACTAGTCAAAAGTGCACTAATGTAGATTGGGCGAGGTTCTTCTAACGTTCCAAGGTTTAATTCCTTCAAATCGTCTACTGTTGATTGTCCCCATCTTCGAATGTTTTTGGAGCTTGATCGTCTACTTTCCTCATCAATGTTAGACTTCTTCTACAGTAATGTGATAAGATATGACTTCATCATCCGCCAAGTTTTCTTGCTGATCTCCTGATTCTGGTGGAGCTCCCAAACGTTTGAAAGCCAAGCTCCTCAACCGCTTTGTTACTGGTTGTTTTACAATAGTCGACGATTCTGCATTGTTTCTTTTGTTTTTGTCACCTAGCCTGCTGAATACCGTGGAATCACCTCGCCGCTCTGTTGGCATGTGTAATCTGTCAAATACGCTAGGTCTTGCTGCTGTGATAGGTGGACTGATTCTATCAAATATGGAAGCTGCGGGTGCGTTAGATTGCTCTTCGTAATCTTCCTCAACGTCCTCAGGTGCAATATATAGTGCAGAGGATGTATTTCTCCTATGTCGGGCAGAAATCTTCACTGGTGCTGGAGTTTGGTAACCTAATCCAACATGTTTTTGAGATATTCCACGCATTTGGTCAAGATTATAGGGATGCGGCTTGATTACGTTTCCGAGTGGGGCTGGCTTTTTAAAATCGTACCCCGACTTTTCCATCAGTTTGTACGCTTTTGGGTCAAACCTTCCACTTAAATTAGTTAGTCCTTCAGATGGTTCGTAAGATGAGAAAACAAAACCTGTCGGAGGAGGTTTGGTGATTGTTGTTTGATTTGCACTGTGAAGAGGGACCACAACTTTCGCGATCCATTCTTGCCTTACCGAGTTACTGACCCTGTCTTTCTTTGCGCACGTTGTCAAGTCCTTGTATTCTGCAAAAGGACTTTCTCCTTCTTTACGCTGAGATTTTTGGTATATAGCGTAAAACTGGAATAGTGGGTTGGGCTTTAACTCATGCTTGATAGTGGATGGACCAGCACAAAGGTTGATATTAGTCTCCGGCTGACGTTCTTTTCTATCGCTTGTTTGACTATCGTTTGGAGATCTAATCGTATCAAGGTTGCACTTTTCTTTATTACTCCCTCTACCAGTTGAAGAGACGGTGGATGGTAGTAACTCGCTTGATGTGGAATTTTTCCTCGAAGAATTTAGCATCAGCAAAGAATGCATCGGCTTTAGTAAATGGTTTAACATCTCCATCTATCTTCTTTTCACCTCCGCGATATTACTTCATGCATTTGATGTAAAGTCGATGCGACAACACCGTTCTCGTGTTTCCATGGACGACCAAGTAATAACTTAAATGAAGTTTTCCCTTCTATGACATGGAATAGTGTGTCAGAAGACAAATCTCCAATAGTAAGGTTTACACGAATCATGCCAATAGCACGCTCACACTCAGATTAAAGCCATGAATTATTGTTCGGCTGTTGGAAAGTTCATCAATCGTGATTCCCAGCTCATGCATAGTTTGCTTTGGCATGAGATTTACCCCCGAGCTCCATCTACTAAAATTCGACTGACCATTTGTTCTCGTATGTACCCTGAAACATACAACGGTCTATTGTGAGGTTTGGAACCTAGCAGAAGATCCTCATCAGAGAATGTTATAGCTGTGTTACAATGAAACACATTTTGTTGAGCTTTCTGACAACTCCCCAATTTTTTTCCATCATCTCCTCTAGGAACGTTGGATTTAGCAATGCATGGGCTATTTGTTTCCGCTTCTCTTCTAGGAACATTGGATTTAGCAATGCATGGGCCATTTGTTTCCGCTTCTCTTCAGGTAAGCTAAAAAAATGTTTCCATCCATGTTTGGAGAGAGTATCTTGAACATCACTAAGATTTTGATGATTATCTTGTGATGGCAAAATTGCAACAACATCCTTGACTGGTTCTGCCTCAGCATTTAATTCCTTGCTTTCTTCGCGTGTCATTGATGATGCTACATTGACAGCAACCTTATCAAAATATCCTTCGGGGAAGAAATCTCCTAAGGTGATAGTAGTTAGTGGATCTTGTTTCAAAAGATCTACAGGTTCTACACGTGGCTTTATCATCTTCTTTGGTTTTTTCTTCCCTTTAGGTAGTCTTGGCCTCCTCTTTGTATTTTGCTTTCTTCTACGAAGAATTGGCTGTGGTTGTGGTTTTATTTGCTTCTTTATTTTCCGTCTTGTTACAACTGTCCATCCTTCGTTATCGTCATCCAAATGTTCAGCACTCTGTAGTGTAACTTTCTGAATCAGCTTCAACGGTTTTTGAAAACATACTGTTGTTGGCTTGAAGCTACCAAATTGAATATTGCATTCATACTTCTCATCCGATTCACAACATATTGTTGCTGCAGCATGGTTAATTTCTACGGCTTCGTCGGTGTCTAAAAGGATCTTTCCCTCATTAGCCAATCTCATGATCAATTCCTTCAGCGTTATACAATCTTTCGATACTATAACTGACTAATCGATGATAACGACAATATTTTGGGTTGTTGGTTAGATTGGCTTCTTCGGGACGTTTTCGACTCCGGTAGTTGTATTATTTTCTTTTCTAACAAATCGTCTAACATACCAGCCAAGTCAGAATCTGGGAATGGGTATTTTTTTGCTTGTAGTTCTTTTAGCGTAAGCTTGTTACGCTTGAAATCCTTTGAAGTATTTTCTTTCCTCTTTTCATACTTGGGTTTTGAAATCGGTACAGGACTATTACTAGAAGTGACAGCCATAACTTTCGTAGGAGCACTCTTAGGAGTCTTGTCAGTCTTCTTATACTCTTTCTTTTCGAAAGACGCATTCGAAGATGCCACTCGGTTCTTCACATGACCCTTCACAGTTATCTCCATATCATGAGCACGCGTTGCTAGCTCTTGAAAGGTCCTTGGCTTAATGCCCTTCAAGATGTTACAACAGTTCCCAATTCATGCCATCTATACACATTTCAACGGCCGAGGTCTCGCTGATTCTATCCTTGCACTCAAGACTTAATGCACGCCAACGGTTAATGTAGTTGACGACAGGCTCATCTCCCCACTGCTTGGTGTTTGTTCAGCTCACTCATGCTGACTATGCGTCTAGTACTATAGAATCTATTAAGGAACTCATCTTGCATGTGATCCCAACTATCAATCGATTCAACTTCCAAATCCGTATACCAATCAAATGCCATACCTTTAGAGAACGCACAAACTGCTTAACTAGCAAGTCTCCTTCAGTACCCGCATTGTTGCAAGTTTCCACAAAATGAGCGACATGTTGTTTAGGGGTTCCCTTTGCCATCAAATTGTTGGAAACTTGGAGGTTGGTAACCCAACGGCATGCGCAAGCAATCAATCCGTCTTGTGTATGGTTTTTGTGTAACTGTGGTCCAGCAGAAGAAGCTGCCCCCCAGTTGAGTTTTTACTGCTATAGCTATCATCTCCTGTAGATGTGTTTCACTGTAGGCACCACCTTCACCTTTAGTTGCATCAGTTCCAATGAGTTTCTCAGCATTTTTATCATTCTCTACTAACTCCTGGTTAACCTCTTCATTTTTTTCTTTATCCTTGAGTCCAGTAAGTTCCTTTTGAAGGTCCTCAATTTTTTTGTTCTTCTCCTCACTGTCTAGCATGACTTGCTCAAGGAGTTTTCTCATTTCAACCATTTGTTCTTCAACAGTTTTTGACTCCAATTGTCATGACAGTTGCAACATTAAATCCAACAGTTTCATTCTTCTTCGTTGAAGTTGACATGATCTTAAGTGGGGAAGTAGTAGTAGCCTTAGCGATTTCATTTTCCTTATGCTGAGGAGAGTTGATGCGATCACCGCTTTAGCTGCAGCAACAATGGAAGCAAACAGAAAACTTGCGTGCTCGAGTTGGCACAAAGCAGCGCGTAGACTAGCAGCAGCAGCGTTGACAGCAGCTTTCCTTGCCATACCCTTGCGCAAACACCAGCAGGGTGTGTAGGCTAGCTATTACCGCTAGTAAGAGTAGCACTGTTAGGTGAGTTTTGCACAACAGCAGCGTAGGTCTGCTTGGGAGTGGTAGGACTAGTTGGTTGAGTAGACATACTGTAGTAGCGAGTTTGATTACTACGTCGCAGGGATGAGAGGTAGAGATCTTCACGTAGGGTTCACCAGAATTTTGTAGGCTCAATATTTTGTACTAAGACAAATAAAGAAGAACAAATGTCGCTTTATTGATTTCAGAAAGTTTTGTACAATCTCTAGTAATCCTCTGATTCTACTGCGTAGTAAACAAAATATATGTTTTGTTGATTTGGAGTTTGTTGTTGCTAAGCGAGGGTCGCGCTGACTTGATCTCACGTTTAGCGTTTGACTTCTTTGATTAGCTGTAGCAGGCGGTACGCTGTGTACTTGATGACTGCTTGCAGCTAGGGTTTTTCTCAGAGAAGTTTTCTTGATGAATTTTCTGGATCCCTTCAAATGAACCGGAAGTCTTCTATTTATAAGGAAAAATCCTTATTGGGCTGAGCTTGACTTATGGGCTTGTTTGTGGCCCAATTATACAAAATAATTAAAATGAATTAAAATTTATTATTAATTCAAATAATTATTTATCTTTATTTTCAGCACTTTTTAATGCCTACACTACTAACATCTACAATACCAAGATTAAGTTTTTTAGGTCAAATAATGGAGGAGAGTACACTAGCAGGTCCTTCAAGGATCACCTGTCTAAGCATGGGATTGTACATCAAACAAGCTGTCGTTATACTCCAACAACAGAATGGAGTGGCCGAAAGGAAGAATAGGCATCTAGTGGAGGTAGCCAGATCTATGATGTTCCACACTAAGGTTCCTAAGAGATTTTGGGGTGATGCAGTTATGACCGCATGCTACTTGATAAACAGAACCCCGACTAAGGTCCTTGGGGACATCTCTTCATTTTGAGGTACTCAATAAGACCAGGCCCTTCATTGATCATTTAAGAGTTTTTGGTTGCTTGTGCTATGTACTAATCCCAGGTGAGTTAAGAAACAAGCTTGAGCCAAAGAGCACAAAGGCCATCTTCATTGGATATTCGACTACTCAGAAGGGGTACAAGTGTTATGATCTAGTGGAGAGAAAGGTTTTGGTATCAAGAGATGTGAAGTTCATAGAGACAAAGGGCTTACTATGACAAAGGCAACTGGGAGGAGCTGAAGAACTTGTCTCAATCTGCCTCAGAAAGAGCTGCAACTCTAAGAGCTCTTCTTGACAGTTTTGGCCTCAATCCTCCTAGACATCTAAAGTCTGATTTAGGAGTAGGTTTCAGAAGTTTCTCTTCCTCACCATGAAGGGGGAGATGACTCAGGAAGGGATGAACACGCTGCTCATGACTCAGGGGGAAATGATTCAGGGAGTGATGACTCAGCTACTCATGATAAGGAAAGAGATTTAAGGAGAAGAGACCTTTGACTCAGAAGAGACACCTGATTCAGAAGCACCTGACTCAGAACCTCATAGAGAAGAAGCACCTGACTCAGAACCTCATAGAGAAGAAGCACCTGACTCAGAACCTCATAGACAAGAAGTTGTCAGTATTCAACCTGCTTCAAGAAAGAAGCACTAGAACCAAAGCTAGGGTATACTACAAAGGGGTGGTGGCTGAGTGCACTTCAGAATTACCCATTAAGCATAGAGCCTTCCATCAGCAAGCTGGATGAGAATCAAAGTCCCCAACATATGATGAAGCCATTGTTGCACAAGAATTGGAGGGATGCTATAGAAGAAGAAACTAAAAGCTATGGAAAAGAATGGCACTTGGTATGAGTCAGATTTGCCTCCAAAGAAGAAGGCTGTGCAAGCAAGTGGGTCTTTACCTTAAATACAGAAGTGATGGCAGATTGAAAGGTACAACCCAGACTTGTTGCATGAGGCTTTACTTCAAACCTCTGGGTTGGATTATGTTGAGACTTTTTCTCCGGTTGCCAAATTTCATACAGTGAGGATCATTCTCTCTATTGCTATCAACCTCAAATGGGATCTTTGGCAAATGGATGTTAAGATGCATTTCTACAAGGAGAGTTGAAAGAAGAAGTCTACATGCATCCTCCACCTGGCCTCAAGATTCAGTTTCAATCAGGAAAAGTTTTGAGGTTGAAGAAGGCCATTTATGGGCTCAAACAATCACCTAGAGCTTGGTACCACAAGCTGAGCTCACCTTACTTAGAAAAAGGGTTCAAAGAAGTCTAAAGCAGATCACACCCTCTTCAACCTTGAAGCGACCGTCAAGTAGAGTTGTTTATGCTTGTGTATGTTGATGATATCATCATCACAGGGAATGACAAGGCAGGTATCATTGCTACCAAATCTTTCCTTAAAAATGTTTTCGAATAAAAGACTTAGGTGAAACTTAAGTACTTCCTTGGTATTGAAGTATGCAACTCTAATGAGGGCTCTTTATTTCCCAAAGGAAGTACACACTTGATTTGTTATGTGAGGCAGGAAAGCTTGGAGCAA
>QZGG01002195.1:0-42998 GCA_006409495.1 Sedum album
GGCAATTTTCAAGAAAAGGTATCAATTATCAAACTATGAAAAGGATTTGTTATCAAATATTAAAAACTATGACAAGGATGAGAATCCTCCACTAATACTTATGGTTTCACTCAAACAAGATATATAAATCCTCACTCTCGTGTTAGATTTATATTATAGTTATGAATTTCCTTCTTGATGACAATTTAATCTAGAACGTATAGTTATATGATAATATAAATCCTCACTCCGTTGAGATTTATATTATAGAATTTAGACTGAGTAGCATTAGCATACGAATCCTCACTCCGAATGTTGGATTCGCACGTAAACATCTACTCGACTAGCTTCATTCCTCCCGGTGTTTTCACTAATCTGTCCAAATACGCTTATTAATACATTCATGCACCAAATATACTCGCTGCTCCGCTTTGCTAATATACTCGATCTAATGGTTGTATTGATTCTAAAATATTCTAAGTTCACCTCCGGTCCTTCCCTAGATATACTACTCCGACCTACACTTCTAGATGTTTTGTCAGGACACCTATTTATGAAGATTAAGCTCGGGTATGATTCAACACACGCAATTATCATACAAGAATTGATTCATATAAATTAAATAATCATGTTCTAGTTATTCATAAGCACTAGAGATTCATCAAATCCTCATCATAAGAGGAACTACTCACTCATCTCGAGTGATAATGCAAACATGATTCAAACAATTGTAAGTAAAACGATTGTAAATAAAACAAGAGTAAAGTTTAGAAATTCTCAGTGATTGATGATCCACGGTCGAGCTCCAAAGCTGCTGCTATTCTCCTCGTTATCTCGAGTACAAAATCTGGTTGTAAACTTCAATAATTCAATCGGTATCTGAGCTCTCTCGGTCTTCTTCTTCTTCACTTGGTTTACTCGACTATGATCAATCACTTTATTATTTCAGCCCCCTTAGGTAGCTCGGGCAGCAGCAGCCAACTTTCTTCAAATTGTGATGCTTATATAGTGTAGATCATAGGGCTCGAGTGACTTGAGAAGTCTTGCTTTAACTCCCTTCATAATTGGCCGAGTAAATGTTAAGCTTATCTTCATGCATTTAATCCTCGAGTGAATGAAAGGTTTGGCTTATCTTCTTTCATAAATCTTGTATTAAATCACTCGAGTTAATGAGATAATCCACACGAAGGGTCTTGGTCACGTGACAACTTGCTCGACCATATTTACTCGGTCGAGTACTTGAGTCTTCGGTTGTTTGCTCGAGTAAGGTACTTTAGTGCACTCGGTCTAAGAATTGCAGAAATGCTTCCAATTATGTCTGATTTAGGCCGAATTCACGTGCTTTTCCTCATATTTCCATTTATGCTCCTTCGTAAAGTGTAAACCGTGCTTTTGACCTGAAACATCAATCAAAGTATCAAAAGTAATATATTTTACATTCAAATCATATGAAATAAGCATAAAAGTAGGGGCTTAAAATAGACATTTCTAACACTCATCACCAGTTGAGGTAGAGCATAAAGCTTATTAGGCTATTAAATCGTGTAACTTTGACTTGGCTAGTGCAGGTATAGAACGGAAGCTAGAGATGAACGAACTAGAAGAATTGCGTTTAGAAGCCTATGACAGTCAGATTGATTACAAAGAATGTACTAAGATGTATCATGACAAATACATTCTTAGACGGTCTTTTGAAATCGGCAATGACCGGCGGTGTAGCTTTTATTGAGAGATGAATTTTTTCACAGCCTCCGCCAATTTTATTAGCAGTTCCATTGTACCCAACTTTGCAAGAGCACTCATAGCTCCCAATTGTGTTTATGTATATGTTTTCTTCACACGGATTTGTGATAGTGCACTCATTGATATCTATCACACATGATGAAAAGCATATATTATGAGTAAATATAAAAAAGGCCACGAATTTTTTTTTTTGATTAAAAAGGCCACGAAATTAACGGCTAACCAAATATGAAAGAGTATCCAGTAAAATACCTTTGCAGCCACCATCACCAGGCAAATAGGGATTTCCTTCAAAACCTGACTTACATTTGCAGCGGTAGCCAAGGCCATTAGTTGCGTCAAAGCACTTGCTGTTGTTTGTACATACGTAGCCAGATGGGTTTTTCTGAGCTTCTTCACATGTTGATTCCCCAATAGTCCAATCCAGGATGGTTGGAACTTGAGTTCTACCACTCAGGTTAAAGAGATCCTCAGTGTACGAGAATTTGAAAGAATTTTCTTCTTCCACAAAAGCATAGCTGCAAGGATTAAATTGCGAAATATTTGTATGTTTGTTATAGCTTGACGCGTAGATAGTATATCCTTTTCTGTATTGCGGAATAGAGGTTTGGCAGCATCCAACACTTGAACATGACCCATCAGGGTTAGTTACGCTGTCATAGTTGCATATGGACATACATCCTGCAGTTGTATTTCTTGTTGTTATCGTGCCTAGAGTGTCACAACCAACAGCAAAAAGCTTGTTGCGGAGATATGAAATTGTAAAACGACCTAATGTACTGTAGTGCCATTGAGTATCTGTAACAAGGACTCCTCTGGCATAACACTGGCGACTTACTTCAAAATAAATGCGGATCTCCCCATCATCGAGTGATATGTTGGTGACTTCGATGCTTCCACCTTTACCTAGTGTTGCTTTGGCAGAGCCAGAAGAATCGTTATATGTACAACCAATGAAGAACTTATATGGTTCAGAAGCCAAGTAACACCCTTCCGCTGTACCAAAAGGGTACGGAACACTCATGTTCCCACACGTGGCGTTGCAGTGGTCTGCAATCACCTTGCATTTGCCAATGAGCTGCTCCAAGAAAGAATTCAGAAGCATCATCAGCGAAATCAGGCCAAAGCTATTGAGGCTACTATGCAAAGACATTTTCTGTAACATTTTTTTGTAGTGATTATTGCAAGGTTTGAGGGTTAATTTATAGGGTTAATTACAAATAATCACCCTTATAATAGGGGTAATTACAGAAAACCACCTCTATAATGACTATTTACAGAAAACCAACTTTATAACGTGCTCCGTTAGCACTCTACCACCACTTGCCGTTACCGTTAGAAAAAAAATTAAAAAAAATTAAAAAAAATTAAAAAAAATTAAAAAAAATTAAAAAAAATTAAAAAAAATTAAAAAAAATTAAAAAAAATTTACAAAATTTAAAAAATTAAAAAAAATTTAAAAAAATTTAAAAAAATTTAAAAAATTTAAAAAAATTTAAAAAAACTTAAAAAAATTTACAAAAATTTAAAAAAACACCCTAAACTACGAGAAATTGTAATAAAATATACCCATAAATCACTAATTAAATTATTTTTGTAATATATCAGTATTATTTCAAGCTAAATAAATATTTTTTTACATATTAAATACATATTACGCCGTAACGCCATGTAACGTCTAGACTTTTGCCATATCGTCTAGACGGCTTGGCAGTAGATTAGCACCGTGATTCGTCTAGACGGCTTGGCACTCACAGAAGGCTTTTACTCATACGAAATGAGTATAACTAGATATTCGTTTGTCTATTGTTTTTTATTTATTTCATGTACTCATATGTAATTGGTTTCAATAAGTTATAAGAATTTTACTATATAGAGTATATGGGTTAAGTTCTAGGAGGACATTAAGTATTTGTAAGACGGAGGACAAAATCTCAACTGTTGATTTGATTAATCTGATGGTTGAGATTAAAGTTGGTTTTTATTAAAGTTGGCGGTTGGATTTGCGAAAAACACGGGGCGGTTGGATTTGGAGGTTTTTTATTTTAAATCTCATTAGTTGGATGATTAGAAATCAACGGTTGAGATCAAGTCCTACGGTTTCACAAATTATTGATCGTCCTTCATTAAAATAATTTTTTTTAGTTTTTTTAATTTTTTTTAATTTTTTTTAATTTTTTTTAATTTTTTTTAATTTTTTTTAATTTTTTTTTAATTTTTTTTTTAATTTTTTTTTTAATTTTTTTTTTAATTTTTTCAAAATTTTTTCAAAATTTTTTTTTAATTTTTTCAAAATTTTTTCAAAATTTTTTCAAAATTTTTTTTATATTTTTTTTAATTTTTTTAATATTTTTAATATTTTTAATATTTTTAATATTTTTAATATTTTTTTAACGATTTATGTAACGGAATAGTAACGAGGTGGTGAAATGCTAACGGAGTACGTTATAAAGGTGGTTTTCTGTAAATAAACATTATAGGGGTGGTTTTCTGTAATTACCCCTATTATAGGGGTGGTTTTCTGTAATTAACCCTAATTTATATACCTTGAAGCTCATCATCACTCAATTTGACGAGTTTTCCAAATAAAGTACTACTAGTAATTTGATGCACATTATAATGTGCATATAATTTGTGTATAAATTGAAGATCATATGGTATAAATGTATGTAATGTTGTAATTATCAAGTCAAATAAGGGTATATTGGGGATGAAATTGTGGCTTCAAAAGAAATCGTCAATTACACCCCTTGTACTTTAAATATAGTAGAGATTACTCCAAAATGTTGAAGAAATCTTCTAGTAATTAAAAAGCTCAGACTACTTGGGAATCTGGTACATAAACACCAATTCACTAGTACAGATTATATATTTAGCAGTGCTTGAAAAAAGGCGCTGTTAAAAAAAATAGAGTTTTAACAGCGCTTTAATGATAAAGCGCTGTAATAAATATATTTAGCACAGCGTCTCTTTTAAAAACGCTGTAAAAATTATACAACAGCGCTTTTAGTTTAAGCGCTATCTTATGTAACATATATAACAGCGCTTTTCATGAAAAGCGCTGTTATAAATATCAATTAAGACAGCGCTTATAATATAAGCGCTGTTGTTTACATACGACAGCACCTTTTATATAAGCGCTGTCTTAATTGATATTTATAACAACGCTTTTATTATAAGAGCTGTCTAAAAATAATGAAACACCCTAAAAATAATAATGCTCTGATTTTTTTTTAAAATTTTTGAAACACCCTAAAAATAATAATGCTCTGATTTTTACTTATTAAAGCACTTGATATAGAACAAAGGATGCTGAATTTTGGAACAAAATGAATCACTGTAAGAAGGTGCACGTTATAGGTGCATTTTAGCAGTTTTTGAGCTCCCGATGTCAGAATTTGGCCCATTATATATCGTTTCGAAGAGAACGACGAGCCCGACAAACTAAATGGTCTTTGTTGGGCAAATTCGATCATTTACTATTTTATTTCGAATTTTTAGTATTTTCCATTATTTTTGAATATTTTATTATTTTTGTTTTAGAGTTTTGTTGTTTCCCTATATAAGGAAACGTAGTTATTATTGTTAGACAGTTGATTTTGAAGTTTTCTGATTTAGAACATTAGTTAAAATGCTAGTTGAACTTGAGAGGGATGTATGCTTGGGAGGATGGCATGTATATATGCTTGAGAGGGATGACATGTATATATGCTTGGGAGGGATGCATGTATATATGCTTGGGAGGGATGGCATGTGTATATGCTTGGGAGGGATGCATGTATATGCTTGGGAGGGATGGCATGTATATATGCTTGAGGGATGGCATGTATATATGCTTGGGAGGGATGACATGCATGGTAATATTTTGTCCAAGTGATTGTGCTTGGAGGTGTATATATTATGACTAATTTATCATGTTTCAAATAATAAAATTTATAACAGCGTTTAATTTAAAAAAGCGCTGTCGTAATTAGGGTTCTAAACCCTGAACCCCGAACCCTAACCCCTAAATCCAAACCCTAATTATAACAGCGTTTAAATAAATAAACGCTGTAATATATATTAAAATTAATAATAAAATAATTACTTTTAACAGCGTTTAATTTCAAATAAACGCTGTAAATTCATAATTAATAATTTTAAATCGAAAAAATTTATATATTACAGCGCTTATTTCTTGTAAAAGCGCTGTAAAAGACATCTTTTTAGTATTTTTAAGTTTAAAAAATCAGGTTATATGTTTTAAAGGTGTTGTTAAGTTAAGAATTTAAAAACTCAATAAGTAACATTCAATTTATTAAAATATCATGAGAACATATATAAGCATTTGAAATCGTTGTCATTTAAAAATTTGTAATGTGTCTCTTTACTAAGCAATAGGTTGAACAATGTACATTTTGATCAACTATACTTTTCATTAATCAAAACACAACAAAAATGCAAGTAAATAATTATTTTTGAAGTAAATGAGTTATTAGCTTCATAAATCAAATTTTCAACTAAATTTGTTTTTTACAAATCAATAAATTCTAAAGAAAAAACAAAACAAATATCAACGGTTTACAACAGCGCTTATTATGTTTAAGCGCTGTTGTAAATATTATACGACAGCGCTTAAACATGATAAGCGCTGTTGAAAGTTTTTTTAATTCGATTTACTTTAAAAAAATACTCTTTAACAGCGTTTAAATATTTTAAGCGCTGTTAAAGAGAGAAATGACGTGATTGGTCGACTCAGTTTCGCACGGATTTTAATCCCAATCGTTGCTTAAAATAATCTAACGGTCCACATTCCATACTTAAAATTTCGGAATTTTTAATTACGCGCCCAAACTTCCCGCTACAATCTTTCTATATATATCAAACTTTACATTGAAATTTTTGTTTCACAATAATTTTAGTTCTTCACCGATTCCAGTGAGTATAAACACCTTTTTTTGTTAAGCTTTAGTGTTTTATATTGAAATTTTTCGTTGAGCTTTTATGTTTTGCTTCGTTTTATATTAACACCATGATATTAACATTGTTATTTTTTTTGCAGATTTGTCAAATTTTGAGATAATGTCGAAGGGAATGTGACAAATTCAAGACGAGCACCGAGTTCAGCACGAAGAAGGCTAGGGTTTTAGTAAAAAAATCGATTTCAATTTCATTGTAATATTACGATTTAAATAAAATTGATTATTATTAAATTTCAAAAACCGTTTTTTGTAATCCCCGAAAATATTATAATAAATATCTTATTGCGAAATATTTAACAGCACTTTAATTTGAATTATTTATTATTCGAATTATTTTAATTTTCTAATTATTAAAAATAATTATTATTTTACAGCGCTTAAATAAAAACGCTGTGTAATATGTTAATTAAACGACCTCGTTTTTGGTTTTACGCGTGGTTGTGAGTAATTATTTTTAACAGCGCTTTTTTCTTGATCTTTAACAGCGCTTCAAGAAGCGCTGTTGAAACGAGTGCTGTTGTAAATCTCCGATTTATAACAGCGCTTTTTTTGAAAAAGCGCTATTGTTTATAGGCATTTTTAACAGCGCATAATAATAAATAAGCGCTGTTAAAAATGCCTATAAACAACAGCGCTTTTTATAAAAAAAGCGCTGTTATAAATCGGTGATTTACAACAGCACTCGTTTCAACAGCGCTTCAAGAAGCGCTGTTAAAGGGCAAAAAAAGCGCTGTTATAAATCTGATCTGTAGTAGTGATTCAATCAAATATAGTGGAAGATAATTCATATCCCTATGAGACTTGAAGCGTTAAAAAGATGACATACAAAATTATGAAAGAGTCATTTTTCGTAGGGTAGAAAAAAAGGTGAGCTCGAGCAATGAAGCTCAAATTATAATCTACTACACAATGACTAGGCTACCCTTGTGATTTAAAATGATTTTCAGTCCCAAAACAGAAAAAGCAGTCGGAAATTCCTACCTTTGAAATTTGAATCAGCTTTCCCAATTGGAAATCTTTATGTTCAGATTTCTCAGCCGGGTCGGGTATCGACGAAACAGGAATCCTCTTTCCTTTAGGACATGTTGGGATTAGGGTTTAGGACTTTTGGATGAACCGGAGATGAATTAAAGAGCGACAGAGAAATCGGAGCTCAGAATTTTCAGTCGGTAAGTTTGATTAGCTTTTACGGAGCTCAGTGTCGAAGTAGGATTAGGATTCCATGGAGCAAATAGCATCTTGCAGCTAAAATCTTTTATTTATTAAATGAGTTTATTAAATATATATATAGGGTCGTTTAATATAAATTTTAAAATATGAATTTGAATATTTAGTGTAGAGTTCGGCCGTAAGGTATGTATTTTTGATAAAAGAGGGAGATAGCTCAAGGAGTACAACACGAGGACTTAAAAGTTAAATCAAATTTAGTCTGACTCGAAATAGCAAAAATATACAAAAATATGACCAAAGCTAAATCAAATCATTTGCCTCGCTCAGTACTATTCTATAACGAAAATAAACTAAACAAAATGAGATAAGAACCTTAAATATTAAAATCAACCACAAATGAAGGTATATCAAGCATGCAGTTGGTTGGTAAAGAAAGAGACTTACGCAGCACCGCGCAGCTGGCTAGTGGCACCACGCAGCTGGCTGGTGGCACCACGCAGCTGGCTGGTGGCACCACGCATTCACAAGTCTCATCCACAAAATCCAGCGTAACATCCCTGAAGTCCAACATCTAACAGTTTCATATGCATGCGGCTGTGGCAATCCATGGCTCCATGGAATACTTCACTGTAACCTTGGATAGAAAAACTCCCGAAGAGGAAAGTCATGACACACATCTTGTGATTTATGATAAAAAGATCAAAAAAATAAGAAAAGAGAACAAAAGAACATAAGAATTTCTCTTAGTGAGAACATAAGAATTTCTCTTAGTGAGAACTAAGAGAAGATTGGAGCTCCAAGTTTCAAAAATAAGAGAGAAGCCAGAGCACTTTCTCTGGCTGAGAAGTGATTCCGATCATGAGATATGTTGAAGTTTGGTAAAACATGAAGATGTCATATTAATGGATGATCTTGATTGATTTGACGATTGAAATTAAAATTGAGTTTTGATTAAAATGATTCATTTAGTTGACAAAATACATGCATTGTTGAATTTGACAGTATTTACAGTTTAAATTTCGTCTGTTGAATTGATGAAATCAATAGTTGAGATGATGCCCTAAGGTTCTAAGAAAATAAAAGTGTCCTTCTTGATAAAACCCAAAAGGAAAAAGTTCGAGGAGGACGATTATCTTTTTGTGAGACTGTGAGACACAATGTCAACCGTTGATTACTAATAATCAAACCGTTTAAACTAAAAATAATTATTAATTCCAACCGTCTGTGTATCTTGCAAATCCAACCGATCAATTTTTATTAAAAATCAATTTAATATTAATTGTTGATTTGAATCATCACACTAGTACAGATTATATTTTCAACAGCGCTTGTTATTAAGCGTTGTAAAAAAAAGTAGATCTTTCACAGCGCTTTAATATGAAAGCCCTGTAATAAATATATTTAACACAGCGCTTCTTATGAAAACGCTGTACAAAACATACAACAGCGCTTTTATAATTAAGCGCTGTTTAAAATAGTATTTATCACAGCGCTTCTTTGTAAAAGCGCTGTAAAAAATACTAATTAAAACGGCGCGTTTATTAAAAGCGACGTGTGTTATTTATAATAACGCTTCTTCTAATAAGCGCTGTCCTAAATAATATTTATCACAGCGCTTATTTAGAGAAGCGCTGTAAAAAATACTAATTAAAACGGCGCGTTTATTAAAAGCGACGTGTGTTATTTATTACAGCGCTTCTTTTTATAAGCGCTGTCTTAAATTGTATCTTTAACAATGTTTTTCGAAAAAAGCGCTGTTATAAATATAAATACCACAACGCTTATAATAAGAAGCGCTGTTATAAATACATTTTAACCCTAGTAATTTTCAGACTTCAAAGTTTTACTCACACTCAGATCCCGCTTTACCGCCGTCGTCAAATCTCTTCCGTCCACCTTTGCTCCGAATTTCTGACTTAGCTCCGTTTCAAACCCTAAACTCACGCTCAGCTTTTCCAACTTAGCTCCGTTCACTCAAAGGTTTCGTCCAAAGTTCCGAACGGTACTCTTCTATTTAGCTCTGTTTCAAAATTCCAACTTAGTTCCGTTTTAAAGTTTGTGTAATTTGTTTTCTGTTGTGTAATCTACTTCAAGAAGCGCTGTTAAAAAACAAAAACAAGCGTTGTTATAAATATGATCTGTAGTAGTGTCAAACAATTAAGATTAAATCCTCCGATCTCACAAATATATAATGTCCCTTCTAATCTTTACCCTATATTTTGATGTTTAAATGATTATATTTTTACAAAATTAACTTGTTAAAAATATAGAAACTTTTTGTAGCTCATTTGAATCCTTATTTTATGTTTGTATACTCATGAAACCACATTTATATTGTAATTACGATGACCCTGATATGGGTTTGCGAACCTGAGATCTAGTTAAACATCAGTTGTTGATGTAACGATTCACAAATTTTACTTTTTTAATTTATAATTTTTTTAAAAAAAGTCAAAATGATCAAACGCGGTCAAAATAATCATATAGTTAATTCGAAAATATTAATAGCTTAATTTTTAAAATGCACATGTACAAAAGGGATTGCAAACAAACTGTATTCTATTTATATTTCCTTAAAATATATATACAATTGTCATATGTAATCAACCTTTCATTAATTGCAAAGCTCAATATATGATAGCTCATTTGATCATTCAAAGAACTGACATTCACATATACAATATTACTGCTGAATAATAGGATATAAGATCTGAAAACAACAACAATTACAACAAGATTTAACAAACATATATTCCTAAAAAATTACCGCAAGAATTAACAAACATAAATTCCTCACGAAGTTATATTTTTTTAAATACTTTTTTTTGTAAATAGAAGGGTTCAATCATGACATATAGGGTTTAGATAAATATAACATTTGTTAATTGAATCAACTTGTTTTTTGCTTCATCAAATCCGAATACGATGATAATTATTTTCTAAAAAGGCTGAATTAATCTCCTAGAAGATTTCACAGACAAGCTGAATTAATCAACTTGTCTTTCGTATTATTTTTTATTTTTTTATTTCATTTTATTTAACAAACAAACATACAATTGTAAATTTCCATCGAGAATATTATATATAGACAACCAAATTAACACCACAGTGATCATCAATTCTTTTAATAAATAGTGATATGTATTGTTTTTGTTCTTTTTTCAAAGTGTCCATTCACGATTAAGTAACACGTTCATGAGAGGATATATAAATGGTGCAGCATTGGTGAACTAATCGTGGCCAACTCATCTCAAACCTGTCAATTAATTAGCACTATTAGTTTTAATGCACATAAATATGTGCATATTGATGTAATTATCTTTTCATATATTCTATTTAATATTATTTTTAAGTGTGTAATTACATATTGATGTAAAAATAAATTGACAAGTTGAATTACGACTTCAAAAGAAACCGACAACTCAATCCTTAGACTTTATATATAAGAAGATGTGTGAGGTATTCCTATATATTTTAACAACACTAGCTAGTACTCATTTTTACTTATGTTACCTAGTTGGAGTTGAATACAATACTATGTTATTAAACTAAGGTTGACATTTTTTATTTAATAAATAATTACTTCAAATCCAGTAATATTATAAAAAAGGAATCTATTTTCTAATAGTTATTTGGAACACTAAATAATTGAACTTGGCGCCATTCAAACTGAAATATAGTTGAAAATTAAAGGAGGGTGAAACGTAAAATCCGCGATTATAAATCCTTTACCCTCGGCCATGATGCAGAAATTCAGATTTTATGTTTCTTGTGGTTCAATTTTTGATTCCAAATGACTCCTCATTACACCCATTTAAGCATTGAAATGTCAAAGTAATCTTGATGCATCTATAACATGAATCACACACAAAAAGTGAAATAATACATGAAATAATATATTTAAATCATAGGATTTTACGTTTTGATGGATCATATAATCATGCTCCATCAATATCATATAATTTATGAAATAATGTAATATATTTCATGAAGTTGATTTGATTGATATGACAATTGAGATTAAAATTTGAGTTTTGATTAAAATAGATAGTTGAGTTTGCAAAATATTCGTGCGGCTGGATTTGATAGTTATTTTTAGTTTAAATCTTGTTGATTGAATTGATGATATATTAATAGTTGGAGATGATGTTCTAAATCAATTTCCTTTGATTGGAAAATTTCAGGAAGACAATTATCTTTTTGCGTGACAGTATTTCAATCGTTGATTACTAATAATTCAACGGATGCGATTTAAACTAAAAATAACTATCAACTCCAACAACCCGTGTATCTTGCAAATTCAACAGTCCATTTTTTTATTAAAAATCAATTTATTATTAATCGTTGATTTGATTTATCAGACAATTAAGATTAAATTCTTCCATCTCACAGATATATAATGTCGTTTGTGATCTTTACTTTATGTTTGATCAATTTAAAAGATTACATTTTGACAAAATTAAGTTGTTAAAAATATAGAAACTTTTTGAAGCTCGTTTGAATGCTTATTTTATGTTTGTAATATGATAAAATGTTATTGGATTAAAATTCTAACTCGGCTTCAACTTTTCAAAACTAAATAAGTAGTGAAAACCTAAATTAACGAATCGAGTATGGTACAAAAAATTCAGAAAAATATAAGAAGTCTTAAATATCTCTACCGAATTAAGATGTGGAAATATTCAGAAACGTACACACAGTAGCAAGGTACAAAAAAATCAAAGTTCACATCCTAGAGATCATACACAAGTACTGCATAATGAAAAAACAAGAAAAATGATATAAAGGGAACAAAAGAGTCTGTAGTCACAATGTGCCTTCCGGTGCATGCAAGGTCATGCATATGTGCCTGAGAATTAGAAAGCATGCGTGGTCATGAACACAAATTATCTGCCACCCCCAACTGATAGCACAACATGCTCTCTTATAGAATCATCATAGCCAGGGGTTGTATGACTGCTAACAGTATCATACTGATCTTCTGCCATCTTAAACCCGATCAAGTGGTCACTCTCTTTAGGGATGGAAGTATCCTTATTCCAGGGATGCTTTCCAACTGTCTGTAGTTTTTGTAGTTCTGAAGCTACTTGTCTCATACTTGGTCTCTCATCCCAATCACCCTTATGCATGCTAATGCAAGGTTTGCAACTTCCTCAATATGTGTTTTGTTATCGTCGTTTACTAAGCCATCTTCAACGATCGAAAATAGTCTATCGGTCTTCATTGATATTATGAATAAGCTAGCTAAGCATCTCTCCTCCTCCGGCCTATCGAAAGATAAAGCCTTTTTACCTGTCATCAACTCGATAAGAACCACTCCAAAACTGTAAACATCACTCTTTTCTGTCAGCTGACTTGTGTGCAAGTATTCGGGGTCTAGGTACCCAATTGTTCCTTGCACACACGTGGCCAACATATCTTGATCAATAGGAACCAATCTTGAGGCTCCAAAATCGGACACTTTGGCAGTGTGGTTATCATCTAGTAGAATGTTGGTGCACTTAATATCCCTATGAACTATGGACACTGATGCTTCCAAGTGAAGATAAGCTAACACTCCAGCCACTTCAGTTGCGATTCTTAAACGATTATCCCATGAAAGAACTCCCGATGAATTCTTGTTTTCATGGATGTGTTCATGAAGTGTACCATTGCTAACATACTCGTACACTAGCAATGGAACTTCAGTCTCCAAACAACATCCTAAAAGCCTTACAACATTTCTATGATTGATTTGAGAGAGTACAATTACCTCATTAATAAACTGCTCAATTTGATCTTGGTCCATCACTTTGGACTTCTTGATTGCAATTACACTTTCATCTTCCAATATACCTTTGTAGACTGTCCCAAACCCACCTTTACCAATAATCCTACTCTCATCAAAGTTGTTAGTAGCTACCTTTAGCTCATTAGCACTAAAAATTCTTGCACTTCCACTGTAACCCTCTTTTTTTGAGAGCTCTTGCTGCAACATGAGACCACCATTTTGCTCGAAAAACTTCTGTTTGCGCTGCAAGTGCTTCCTTTTATTGTATACCCAGAACAACCATGCAGCAACTATCAAAAATGCCGCAAATCCCACAATGACTCCTGATAGATCAATAAAACACATTAGGAATTAGGTTTTCAAAATATTGAATTCTAGTTAAAGTCATACACATTGATGCAGCTTCAAGAATATATAATGATTCACATACCAACTGTGATCTGCATAATTGGTAGCTTAGCTTTCAGTGTTGACTGAATTCTTTCACAGCCTCCCCCATTTATTTTAGCAGTTCCATTGTATCCATCTCTACATGAACAAATAAAGCTTCCATCCGTGTTTGTGCACTTGTTTTCTCCACAAGGCATTATAGTTGCACACTCATCGATATCTAAATTAGTATACCAAGGTACGTAGTTAGGTATTTTCAGAAAAAATACATTTGACTAGATCCAAGAACACAAAGGTATCAAAAAAGTCAGTAAGACTAATTATAAATATTACCTTGACAGCCTTCTGGCATGTATGGATTCCCTTGGTAACCTTGGGAGCAATTGCACAGATATCCAACACCATTAGTCACATTACTACACTGGCTGTTTTTACGACAAGCGTAACTTGTCATATTCTTCATCGCATCCTGACATGTTTCAGTTCCGACACCCCAATCTCGGACAACGGACTCTAGTCCTTCCACGAAAGTCCCATAGATCTCCTTCGGAAAAGGTATAATTATCATTTGCAACTAGCAAAGTATAGCTGCAAGGATTATACTCCCATATGGCACTATGATTGTTGAAACTTCTCACGGTCACATTTATGTTAAATAGATTTTTAGGAATGGCTGTTTGGCAACAACCTAGACCTGAACAAGATCCATCATACACAAGATCTCTTAAGGTTTCGTTTCCGCATATTGACGTACATCCTAATACGACATCATTAGAAGAGAGACTGGCTGTCGTATCACATCCAACAGCAACAAACTTATTTTGTGTGTTTGAAAATGGAAATCGAGTAGTGGTAATCGAGCGTGATGTGGACTTAGCAGGGTCGTGTGTTCCGATTCGGAAATAGCAGTCTCTACCCACAGTTGTCAGGACTCTTAGCTGACCATCGTGCGAAAGGTTGATGACTTGTATGCTTGATGACTTTCTGAGATATAAAACAGGGGAACCAGAAGTAGCATTTACGGTACAGTTCACAAAGAAATCTTCGTTTAAGTAACAATCTGGTGTTGTACCAAATGGATAAGGAATGTTAATACCCGCACATTCAGGTAAACAGCCTTCATGTAGGACTTGAGCAGATGCTGAATAATTACTACAAGGAAATAGAGCTTGCTGGAATAACATAATCACCAGCAAGATGAACAACTCTGAACGCATTTTGTAGAAAGAAGGCATTTTGTGATCACTTGGATTGATATGAACTGCTCAAATGGGTGGCCATGTACTTTTATACGAGAGCTGAGATCTGTGTAAGTGTCAACTACCATTTGAATAAATATACACATGTGGTTGTTACTTTTTTATAGATTGGAAAATGTCCACAATCCACGTTTTATAAGCTGTTGACATAAGACTTTAATAAAGGGTAAATTTTAGATGACCACCTATATAATAAATCATTTTATACGAAACGATTTATATATTAGAATATTATATTCGATCATCCCTATAAAGTTTGTCGTTCCAAAACAACCACTTATTATTGTTTCGTTAAATATATTAAATTTATTATATAATAATAATATTTTTATTACAATACACCGCCTCTATAATAAACGAGTATTCACATCACCGCCTTTATAATCACTTCAGTTATCATTTAATCACCATTCCGTTAACTGAGGTGCTTCTTTGATGTCGACAGTAATTAAAAAGATGGTGTACTATTTCAATATACAGATGGTTTTGTAGAAAATGATTTATTATAATTGTGATCATCTGGAATTAACCCTTAATGAAAATCTCTAAAACGACCGCTTATAAAATACTTAGTTAATCTCAGTCTTTTTATTGATAAAAATAATGATTATGATTTAGTTGTTTGGTATATACTTTTTTGATAAACAATCATCTGTGTATTGTTTTTGTTTGTTTCAAAGTATTCATTCACGTTGATTTAAGTACACGTTCATGAGAAGATAGTGGTGCAGTATTAGTGAACTAATCGTGGCCAGCTCAACTCAAACTTGTCAATTAATTAGCATGTGTGAGGTATTCCCATATATTTTAACGACACTGGTACTCATTTTATTTATGTAACAAGCTACTTGGAGTTGAATACAATACGTACTACGTTATTAAACGAAGGTTGACATTTTTTATTTAATAAATAATGACTTCAGATCCAGTCATATTAAAAAAAGAAATATATTTTCTATCGATTAATTGAAACACTAAATAATTCAACTTGGCGCCATTCAAACCGAAATATTGTTGAAAATCTAAGTAGTGTCTGCTTAGAACGCCAAGTCAATCATATTTATTTCTCTATTTAAAAAGGATTTGTCTGCTAGCTGATCATTAAGTTTCGTACATGGTTGGTGTCGCTTGTTTATTTCAAGTGGTTTAGGAGGTCAGAAAGGGGTTATGAATCTTGGATCTTAGGTATACACACAAGACGTGCAACCATGCATGGTGGTTACTTGAAAAGCTTTGGCTTTATGCAGATAAGTGGTGGTGATGTTATCTTGGTAATGTTAGCATAGCGCTCATGTTAAATTTCAGGCCAAAACTTAATATTCGAATGTGATAACTATACGTAGTTTATGTCTTATTAAATGAATGAGCAGACTCCTTCCGTCCTAAATTATATTTTTGATTTTAAGATATACAATAATCAAAATGAAAAACAAAGGTCCACCTAAATGAGAAATTAAGTTCTAGGAAGCCAATGCCCATTTATTGAAAACAGACTCTTTTCTAATTAATATGTAAAAATACATGTATGACTAGATTCACACGAGAGTGAGAAATAGAGTGCAAATACAAAGTATATAATTTAAATTTGCTCATATCTATACAATTAATAAAGCACAAATAGTGCTATTAAAAGTTATTTTTCCAGACTTTTTCATTTTCCAGTTTACCTTTGATAAAATATTTATTTGCTAAAACCCTACTTCACATAATATTATCATCTAATAATGTATAAATTTATAATAAAAATTTGCACGCACATAATATATGTGCATACACACTAGTTAAAATTAATTAAATTTCGCTTTTCTCTCAACTGAGAGCTTTTCGCCTATAACTCCAATTTTATTCTATTTTCAATCTTCGCCTTGGTTCACTCATTTCACACAAGTATGGAGGAGGAAGTTAACAATATTGAATTAATATCAAGTAACTTCAGAGGCAAGCTGATGTTAGAAGTGAACGATGAAGTTTGGGATGAAATCGAAACAGATATGAGCAATGCCATTATCTTAAAGCTATTTTATGGCAAAGCATTCAACAAAGGAGACCTAGTAGCAAATCTCAGACAAGCATGGCGTTGTAGAGGGGAGGTCAATTTCTCAGAACTCCCAAGGAATATGCTCATGGCCAAATTCTACCTGAAGGAAGACCTTGAAAAGGTCATGGAAGGGGGGCTATGGACTTTTATGGGCACCACTCTTTTGATGAAAGAATGGGAACCAGAAAGTTCAGCAAATGAGTTAGAACTAACCAAATTGCAGTTGTACCTACAGATTCACAACCTCCCTGTAGGTATGACGAGGGACAAAGTTATCTCAAACTTTGCATCATATGCAGGGGAAGTAGTAAAGATGAGCAAGGTGGAAGGAGATCTACTAAGAATGAGGTACGCACGGATCAAGGTAGCAGTGGATGTGACTAAACCATTATGTCAGGGAGTATACCTCAAAAGAAGATACAAAGACCCTCTATGGCTCGACTTCAAATACGAACGCCTACCAATCACATGCTTCAAGTGTGGTATGCTGGGCCATGATGAACTTAAATGTAGGCGAGATGAGTCTAGTCTATCGGAAGAGCGTTGGGGTCGATGGATACGATCAGACACTATTGCTAGACAGAGCCCAATTGAGTTAAATCCCCTCAACCACTCGAACAACATCGTTATACAACCACAAGGAGGAAATGAAACTGGAGATGAGATGGGGGACTCTCTGAACATCACAATCATCGACAAAGGAGAAGACTCCTTAAACCAGCTACTACCAGAAAACACCAAGTCAATGTCGCCGGAGAACGGTGGAAAGCTAAACGGTCACATCGACAACAACGAATTAAATGCAAATGGCTCAAACTCATATAAGGATTCGTATGGTAACATACATTCATGGCAAAATGACAAGGCAGCTACCAAAAACCGAGGAGACACAGTTGAAGGTTTGATTGAGAATCCTAATATGTCGAAGCATAATGTTGAGTTGGACCTGGGCCAGTTCGTAAACACAACTAACAAGATAAGAAAAAGCCCAGAGAAGCAGCCCATAATTCAGTACAAAAAATTAAAAATGGGTAGTAAAACAATGAAGAGGATAAAGGCAGGGGCCAAAGGGGATGGACTCGAGGCAGCTTTACTCAGAGACAACAATGTCATAAACCAAAGCACCTCTCCATTAATCTTTCCAGATGGAGATGCAAATGGAGATGAAGTAAACCAACACACTGAATTGGCGGAGGTCGGATGCCGGCCCCGCCAATGGCCATGAATCTCATAAGCTGGAACTGCAGTGGATTAGGTCGACCACGAGCAGTTAGAGTCCTAAAAGACCTGATTCAGACCCATAAACCTTTGATTTTGGGACTGATTGAGACTAAACTGGAGGTTAGAGATTGGGAATATATGAAAGGGGAAGTTGGATATCGATGTTGTTTCACTGTAAGAAGAAGAGGACGGGCTGGAGGTTTGGCATTGCTATGGAACCCAGAGGTGGATGTGGTGTTAAAATCATACTCTAACTTTCATATCGACTTTGAGGTGAGACTTGAAAAGTCATTTTCACTGACCCTATTCTATGGGCATCCTAGGGTCAATCTTAGAAATAGTAGCTGGGAGCTTTTGAGGAGGTTAAAGAGGAACGAGGATGCCCCTTGGCTAGTCTTTGGGGACTTTAATTAAATCATGTATTCCTGGGAAATGGAAGGTGCTAGAGACAGAAACAAGTATCAAATGAGACGGTTTAGAGATGCTGTACTTGACTGTGAGCTACGAGACCTTGGTTGTAGAGGGTATCAATTTTCATTTTCAAACAGGAGAATCGGAGAACAAGAAACTAGAGTCCGATTAGACAGGGTTGTGGCTAACAAAAGGTGGAGGGATCTTTTCCCATCAACGCGAGTTTCACTATGTTTCGCTAACACATCAGACCACATGCCACTATTGATTCAGCTCACTAGCTCACCATTAAGAAGGATTGAGGTCAAGGACTTTAGATTTGAACCTATGTGGTTTAGAGACGTTAACTTTGGTAACGTTGTTAATGAAGCATGGTTGAACACCCGGTTATGCAATTCCTTATCTAAGAAGTTGAGAAAATAACAAATTCAAATTTGGAACAAGAATGTCTTTGGGAGTATACAAAAAAAGATCAAAGTAATGAAAGAAAAACTTAGCAGGATTAAGGAAAGCCCTAGTTCAATAAGCTTAAGGTCTGCAGAGGCAAAACTAACTAAAGAACTAGACGAATGGCTAGCGAGGAGGAGCTCCTGTGGAAGCAACGGGCAAGGGCTGATTGGTTAAAGGAAGGAGAAAGAAACACTGTATTTTTCAAAGCTAAAGCAACGCACAGGAAAGACAAGAAAATCATTTCAGCATTAAAAAAGGAGGATGGTACTTTAGTGAACGACACACCTAACATTGTTCTGGAATTCACTAAATACTTTTGTTCATTATTTCAGGACATCCCATCATGCTCAGCGGAAATGGAATTGAACACAGTTTTAGAGGCAGTGCAACCCAGAATTTCAGAGGAACTTAATTTAAAATTGACTGAGCCATACACGGAGGAGGAGGTTACACATGCTGTATTTCAAATGCACCCCTCAAAGGCTCCAGGGACTGACGGATTCTCTGCATTATTCTTTCAAAAGTTCTGGAGACTGGTAAAAGAAGATGTTTGCGCTGAGGTTCTAGGGTTCTTAAATAACGGATGCTTGGACGAGAACTTGAACGAAACAATGATAATCTTAATCCCCAAAACTAAAGATGCAGAGGTACCGGGAGACTACAGACCGATCAGCCTGTGTAATGTCACGATGAAGATTATAACGAAAGTGCTAGCAAACTGATTAAGCTTGTGCCTCCCTTCAGTAATATCAGATTCACAGAGTGCCTTCATAAAGGGAAGGTTAATTTCTAACAACATCTTGGCTGCCCATGAGCAAACCAAGATGGACAGTTCACCATATGTTGAGGGAATATAACTCCTACGCGGACTACTTGGCTAAATATGCACGGAGTAATTTGTGGAAGTGGGACAACATAGACGCCATACCGGTTATCACATTGAAGATGAGAACTAGATCTATTCTTTTTGGAGAATAAGGTCTTGATTGATGAAGTTGGAACAATGTTCTTATTGCTCTCGGTTTCATTATTCTTGTCTTGAATTATGTATTGTCCCTGAAGGGGTTTTATACCTTCCTTTGTATCGGAAAAAAAATTATTCGCAAACGACGGTTCTAGTTTTGCACTAAATGAAACAAACATAAACATAACCCATTTTTTACATGTCTTAATGATGTTGAATTCAAGTTTGGATACGTTGTTTCTTGTCGCCGATCTTGTAAGCAATTGTCGACTGAATCGAACCCTAAACTGAAAATACATAATTTCACTCAAGAACCCTAAATTTGAAACTCAAGCAATTACCTTGGTATCCCTGTTGAATCTCTGTCAACCGAACTAATCCAACAAAAAACTATCCACTATGATGATAATCAAGTTACAATTCAGTGCTCTTCAACTCGCCGGAATCACAATCGTACAAGCTCAACCTCAATAACTAGCTATGCTTACACCCTGACACTTCTACTAGCGATTCTATTGAATCACCGCTTTGAATTGACTTACAGACTTTTTAGAAAACTCACCAAGAACGAATTCTTCAGATGAGTCTTAGAGCAAGCTTCTTGAACGACGAAGATGTAGATGAACAATAACTTTGACGCACGTCTGAGATCCCCTTTTAAATACTTGGACCGAATCAATTAAATTAAACCAATTCCTACTAAAACGACCGAACCAATTCCTAACAAACGCTCCATTTCACTTAGTCCAGCCCTTATGCGCCAAACTTCAAACTCATCTTGCTTCCCAACCGTCTTCAAAAACGAATTGTAGATCAACAGAAAATAACAGCCATCATTCAACAATTCTGCACCTTGATTGAATATTTATATCATCAGAGCGGACACTTCTTTTCCAATCAACAGTTCAAAGCCTTTAGCCTAATCCTGTTCAGGCACAACTCAAACTTATTCAAAGGAACAGGTTTAGTTAGCATATCTGCAGGATTTTCATAACCTTGACAACTTCAGGTGCAGCAACTTCTCAGATAAAATGCAGCATGTCAAAATGTTTTGAGCGCTCATGAAAAATCTGATGCTTGGATAAGTGAATGGCTCCCTGACTATCACTCAAAACTTCAACACAATTTTGAATATAACCCAACTGTTTTAATACCCCTATCTCATGATGGCTTTCTTAACTGCTGTAATGGCTACAAATTCAGCTTCAGTAATAGATAAGGCAATAGTTAAATTTCATTCGAAAATTATCTAAAAAGTTGTTGGGCCGCACGTGAATTCAGACCAGCTCGTTCCACCAGTTCGTTAATTGGGAATTTTCCTCAATTCTCCAGTTGATCTCAATTTTAGGGTTTCGCATTTCCATCCGTCCGTCGTCGTCCGATCTCAATCGTCAAATCCATATCCCGATGTTCGATCTCGGATTCTCTTGATCGTCTCATTGACCCTTCTCGTCCCAATTTATAGGTAGATAATTGAATTCATCGGCATGACGATGATGATAATCCCGATATCGTCTGTCAATCTCCGTACTTTCGGTTCCAGCTTGGCAAATCATTCTTTCGCCTCCTCCTGCTAGTTTTGCCGATTGTATCCGATTGGTGATTATTGTGTGAGCTTCTTGGTGAGTGTATTTCAATTTGTGCAATGGAGGAGGGATTCGTGGAGATGCTACGAGAACAGGTGAGTTCGTTTCGCTGGATTTTGTTCAGGCAACACTCATTTATGAATGTGAATAAATTTTCAAGACATTTATGTAAATACATAGTTTAAAGCATCACAGAGGTTTTCTCATTTGCCTAACAAACTACAAAGATGTCATTCTTTAAATCATATGCTTTACTTTTGAAACATGAAAAAAGAAGTGATGGAAAACAATGGCCTGGCCATAGATTTAACTAGCAAGCTTTCGTGATCACGAACTTAAATGATCATCTGCCACTCCCAACTAATAGCACAACATTGTCTCTTATGGAATCATCATAGTTGAGGGTTGTATGACTATTATTAGTATCATATTGATTTTCTTCCAGCTTAAACCCGATCAAGTGGTCACTCTCTTTAGGAATGGAAGTATCCTCATTACAGGGATGCTTTTCAACTGAATGTAGTTTTTGTAGTTCTGAAGCTACTTGTCTCATACTTGGTCTGTCATCCCCAATTACCCTTATGCATGCCAATGCGAGCTTTGCAACTTCCTCAATCTGTGTTTTGTTGTTATCATTTGCTAAACCATCTTCAATGATCGAAAATAACTTATCTGTCTTCATTGATATTATGAATAAGCTGGCCAAACATCTGTCCATCTCGGGCCTATCGAAATCTAAAGCTGTTTTACCTGTCATCAACTCGATAAGAACAACTCCGAAGCTGTAGACATCACTCTTTTCTGTCAGCTGACTTGTAAGCAAGTATTCTGGGTCTAGGTATCCAATTGTTCCTTGCACCATGCTGGACAGCATATCTTGGTCAATAGGAACCAACCTAGACGCTCCAAAATCAGACACCTTGGCAGTCTTGTTATCATCTAGTAGAATGTTGGTACACTTAATATCCCTGTGAATTATGGACACAGATGCTTCCAAGTGAAGATAAGCCAACACTCCAGCCACTTCAGTTGCGATTCTTAGACGAGTATCCCATGAAAGAAATTCTGAAGAATTTTTGTTTTCATTGAAAGCTCTTGCTTCAGCATGAGACCACCATTTTGCTCGAAAATTCTTTGTTTGCGCTGCAAGTGCTTCCTTTTATTATATCCCCAAAACAACCATGAAGCAACCATCAAAAATGCCGCAAACCCCACAATAACTCCTGGTAGATCAAGAAAACATGTATAAATATATTAGGATTTAGGGTTTAGCCATATAAATATTATAATAATTGATGCAGCTTAAAGAATAGATGATGATTCACAAACCAACTGTGATTTGCAAAATTGTTATAGGTTTCAGTGTTGACTGGATTTTATCACAGCCTCCACCATTGACCACTACAAATTTTGACAAAATTTCCGGCGCAAAATTTCCGGCACATAGAAGTCGCTGGAAATTTTCCGGCACATTTCCGGTATATTTCAATCAACATTCCATCGGTCTCTGACACGTCTCATTTAAGAATTTTTTTTAATTTATATCGTTACTTTTCCATGATCTTTCCGGCGCATTTTTGAAATTTATTTCCGGCGCATGCAACACGTGGAAATGTAATGGAAATTTCCGGCACTCTTCCATCTACTTTCCATTACTTTCCAAATACATTTAATTCAATATATAAATATTATTTATTTCCGTGATCCTTCCGGCAACTTTCCGGCACATTTTCAGAAATTATTTCCGGCGCATCCAAGACCTGGAAATGTAATGGAAATTTCCGGCATACTTCCATCTACTTTCCATTACTCTCCAAATACATTTAATTCAATATATAAATATTATTTATTTCCGTGACCCTTCCGGCAACTTTCCGGCACATTTTCAGAAATTATTTCCGGCGCATCAAAGACCTGGAAATGTAATGGAAATTATTTACGGCACACTTCCATCTCTTTCCATTACTTTCCAAATATATTTAATTCAATATATAAATATTATTTATTTCCGGCATTCTTCCATCTACTTTCCATTACTTTCCAAATAAATTTAATTCAATATATAAATATTATTTATTTCCATGACCCTTCCGGCAACTTTCCGGCGCATTTTTCAAAAAAATAAAATGCATACAATATAATTCAATAAGAAACAATATTAATTTCCGTAATCACAAAAATATCTAAGATTAAGAGTATAAAGAGGAAATAGGGTTTCCATCATATCTCTAAAGCTCTGTCGTTTCATTCACTTAGTGGAGGCGCTTCGCATCTGGAGAAGAGGATTGTCGAAACGCGACCGACCGAACGAGGCGACGCAGTATCGAACAAATCGCTTGTTCCGTCGCATCGCGCTATTAATCAACACCTCCTTGTACACTGAGTTATCAATTACGTCATCTTTTTCTAGTCCTCGTCGTCGCGTCCTTTGTTTTTGATGCGTTTGAAACCCTAGTTTTGACATCTCCTCTTCGGTTTCTGAATTGTTCCTATTGGGGATGTGGGGTTTTGGTTTGGTTTGGTTTGGTTTGGTTTGGTTTGGTTTGTGTTGTTGTTTGATTTGGGGGTTTGATTGATTATTGTTTTGTTTAGCTTTACCTCGAAACCGTAGACATTTATTTACTTAGATCGATGTGGTAATTGAATTGCTTGAAAAGTATGAATTTTGATGTTAACTGATTGGTCTTTGTGTGGCTTTTCTGGTTTGATCATCTGAAATTGGTGTGGTAGCTGGCACATGGTCATGATAACCCTAGTTAGGATGGGGGTTTAGTGGTGCTTGATTGGTTGAAACTGTGATGAAATGGTGATGAGTGGAAGTATGTTTTTAGATTCCATTGATTGATGTCTGAAATCAGTATGCTTGTTGCGGATTCAGTTGATTTATATAGGCTATGGATTCTGCATCACATTTATTGTTTTCTATTGTTTACATTATTGTTAGAGTCAATCAAAATGATGGAACCTTATACAAACAATCCTGGGCCTCTTGATGATTCGGTTCTATATGATCAAGAAAAGCATGTGTCAGCTGCAGTATGGGAGGGCCAGGTACACTTTTTTGTTTTTGATTAGTTGAATTGAGATGATTTATTGCATGAAGTGAATATATCTTGAATGATCTTTGTTTAACTTCTTATACGTGATAGCAGGAACGTGGTGCTCTGCGATGTCATGAGCATACTTCAAAACTTGATCAATGGGCACTCACACCTCAACAATTGGATTTAGTGGAAAGGGCTGGATTTGGGTACTTACGCCTGATTCCGGCGATAAGTTTAGACAACCCGCTAATATCTGCTCTTGTTGAAAGATGGAGGAGAGAAACTAACACCTCTCACTTGAGTGTTGGTGAAATGACGGTTACCTGCATTTGGAGGATTTGGGACTACCCCACTCAGTCTAGTCCGTTTGGATTTCAAGCCAGTCAACCAGCATTTGGAGGCAGTGCCTTTGGATCCAACACTTTTGGTGCCCCAAGTCAACCTGCCTTTGGTGCATCCAGTGATGCGGTTTGTAATCTTTTTTGTAATGAAACAATGCGGTCTTTATTTTTTTGGGTAATGAAACAATGCGGTCTTTATTTTTTTGGGTAATGAAACAATGCGGTTTGTATTGCTTGATAATGAAAATGGTGTTCTATTTTTTATGGTAATGCAGTCTTATATATTCGTATTTTAATATTTAAAAATAATAAATGTGAAAAAAAAAATTCTGAAATAATAAAATTAATTAAACTTTTCCGGCACATTACCATTACATTTCCATTATACAAATATTTCCGGCACATTACCATTATATTTCCATTATACAAATATTTCCGGCACATTACCAATATATTTCCATTATACAAATATTTCCGGCACATTACCAATATATTTCCATTATACACATTTTTCCGGCACATTTCCATCACATTTCCATTAAATTAGTATTTTCCGGCGCATTTCCATTATGTTTCCAGCACATATCCATCGAACAATAAACAACAAAGTAATAATATGTGTTTCCATATATTTTCCACCACTTTTCCGGTGACTTTTTTTTGTTGTTGGAAATGCGCTGGAAATGAGATGGAAACTTCCGGCGCATTTCCATCATTTTTCCACCTGCTGTCAGTTTCCGACGGGGCTTTTTCCGGCACATGTTTCCGGCGCCTCTTCCGGCACATTTCCATTATGTTACCATTATGTTTCCATTATGTTTCGGTGACTTTTAGGCGCCGGAAATTTTGTTTAATTTTGTAGTGGACAGCTCCATTGTACCCATCTCTGCATGAGCATGTAAAACTTCCATCCGAGTTTGTGCACGTGTCTTCCCCACATGATTTTTCGGTTGCAGTACACTCATCAATATCTAATAACAAAAGGTCATGTCATATAAATATATTAAATAAGGGTAGTTGGGGACGGCTAAGGGTTTTCAGGAAAAAATTAATATTGACCAAAAGAAAAATACAAGAAAAGCCTGTAAGACTAATGTAAATATTACGTACCTTGACAGCCTTCTGGCATATAAGGATTCCCTTGGTAACCTTGCGAGCAATTGCATCGATAGCCAACACCGTTAGTCACATCAATACAATGACTGTTTTTACGACAAGCGTAACTTGTCAAATTCTTCATCGCATCCTGACATGTTTCTTTTCCGACACCCCAATCTCGGATAACCGGTACCCTAGTCCTTCCACGAAAGTCCCATAGATCTCCATTAGAAAAGGTAAAATTATCATTTGCAACTAGCAAAGTGTAGCTGCAAGGATTATAATCCCATATGTCACTGTGGTTGCTGAAACTTCTCACGGTAATATTAATTTTAAATAGATTTTTAGGAATAGTTGTTTGGCAACAACCTAGACCTGAACAAGATCCGTCATACACAAGATCTCTCAAGGTTTCATTCCCGCATCTTGACGTACATCCTAATACGACATCATTAGAAGCGAGACTGGCTGTCGTATCACATCCAACAGCAACAAACTTATTTTGTGTGTTGGAAAAAGGAAATCGACTAGTAGTTATCGAGCGTGAAGTGGACCTAGCACGGTCGCGTGTTCCATTGCGGAAATAACAGTCTCTACCCACAGTTGTTAGCACTGTTAGCTGGCCTTCATACGAAAGGTTGATGACTTGTATAGTCGATGACCTTCTGAGTAATACAAGGGAGAACCAGAAGTAGCATTACGGTACAATTCACAAGAAAATCTCGGTTTAAGTAACAATCTGGTGTTGTACCAAATGGGTATGGAATCTTAACACCCGCGCATTCAGGTAAACAGCCTTCATGTAGGACTTGAGCAGATGCGGAATAATTACTGCACCAAGGAAATAGAGTTTGCTGGACTGACAAAATCACCAACAAGATGAACAGCTGTGAATGCATTATGTAGAAAGAAGGCATTTTTTGTTTTTATGTCTACTGATCATTATAAGACGACACACACTATAGTTTTATGTACTTATAGGCAGGAGCGTTGATTAGTAAGAGTCGAACAGTTGAGTAGGTATACAAATTAAAGGATTGTTCAAGTGCATCAAAAGAGTTAATAGTTGTTACGTTACATAAATTGATAAAGTAATGGATGAGATTGACGATAGAGATGTCACTCATATAAATTAATGTTATTTTTTGTCAACTATTTGCCAATAAGTATATTTAATCTCTTAAAAGTCTCTAATCTATTAGCCCTCACGTTAAAGTACATTTCGTTGTTTATAATTATACTTTTTTAGCAAAGCAACGCCCAATGACGATTTATTTTTTTCCACAAGGCTCATTTTTTAGGCAAAGAAAACAAAAAAGTGATTTGTAATTTTATGACGAGTGATCTGTTTAGTGTTTCTTTCTTCGAAAATGTTAAAATAGTTCAGCATCAAAGAACTAATGGTGGCCAACTTGACTCGATTATCTTGTGCAAACTACAGTTGCCAGGAGACTTTAGATCAGATACAAATGTAGCCATAGAAATCTAATTTCTGTTGATTATTTGGGATTCTAGAAATTGAACTTCGCGCCATCCAAAGCTGAAATGAGAATCTTTATGCTTTCTTCATGTTCATTTATTTATTCGAAAGTAATTTATTCGTGCATAGTTGGTGTGACTTGATCATTTCAAGTTAATTATGAGATGAAAAGAGGTTTTGGCTATTGAATATATGATTTGAGGAATAAACAAGAGAGTGAGTTTTAAATGAGACTCTCATTTATTTGAGATCATTTGAAATCCATTTATAGGTTAGATATTTATTCTAACCTATAAACTATAAAATAAATGGTGCATACGATGTCAAGATGATATATGAGCGGTTTATACTCAAACTTTATCGTCATAGTGTTTGTTTGAATTATTTTAATACGTTATTAAGTCTATCTGAATTGTAGTCTACACAATTGTGTAAAGTCTACGATGGTATAAAATATAGAAAGATGGTAAATATTTGTGAGACAATATAACTAAATTTTAATTGTTGATTTTGATAAATCTAACGGTTGAGATTTAAATTAGTTTTTATAATTTGACAGCTGAATTTGCAAAAATACACGGGCGATTAGAGTTAACAGTTACAATTGAGTTTAAATCTCAATATTTAGGATATTAATAATCAACGATCAAGTTCGTGTCTCATGATTCTACAAATATATATTTATCACTCTTAAATCATTCTCAATCTATGGTAACTTGTAACTTTTAGACAATAAGTTAAGAAAATAAACATTATAAGAACCTTAACTACCAACTTTTTGAAATAAATTGGCTTACATGTTGGAAGCACTCTCCAATTTTTGAAAGCGTGTTTCGGTATAAAAATTTAAGTAAAATGCATACAAGAATTCACCTTAATCGACCTAAACTATTGACTCGGTTGATCTTGACAACTTCTAAAGTCGGTAAACCTCACAAATCATGATGTCTGATTACGAAAACTCAATAACCGCCGAGGCTAATAGGCGACGCCGTAAAAACACGGGTGCGAATCCAAGGGGATGTGTAGGGCCATTGAATTTTTTTTTTACATAAAAAAATTAGTCAAGGAATGGACAACCTCATTCTCAAGCCAATTAAATTATTTCCTTCTACCTTATCCCGCAGAATCCCTGTCCTGCCCTCATCAGGAATCGAACCCGGGTTGGCTCCAGTGGTGGCACTTTGGCTCCGGCTCTTATCAACTGAGCTAACCCCTGATGGGTAGGGCCATTAAACTTCCTTCTATACCAGAAATTAATTATATACTCTACTTTGTTGCAAATTGAACATAGAGCTTACTTAATTATATTGGATTATCTAATTAGGATATAATTATTTAAGATTTTCAAAAATCTTATTTGGTTTAAGAATGAGTTCAAGCAAATTTGCGCAACATCAGCAGCCGTGTATGGATGTGATAGAGCCAAGAAGTGGGCGTTCTTGCTGAACCTATCAACAACGACAAGTATACAATGTTTGGAGCATGAAGGGGAAAGTCCTTCAATAAAGTCCAGACTTATGGACTGCCATACACCTTTTGCGACCGGAAGAGGCTGCAATAGACCAGACTTGTTCTTTTGACAAATTTCACAGTTTCAAACATAGTTCTGAATTTCTTTGCTCATCTTCAGCCAATAGAACAATGTTTTCTGGTAATAATAATAAGATTTCTAAAAATCGCTAGCAAAGGTAATAATAATAATAAGAAGTCATCATTATCAGAAACAATGAAGGTGATAATAAGAAGAAATCAGCATTACCAAAATCATAAAGGTCAAAAGGCTTTAGGATTATTACTCGAATAATATTCTACGATTTTCTAATCCGATTCGAGTCCATTGCTTACAAATTGACATGAACTACTTTGAATCACTGCAATTGCAAGCTAATAAATGACGATTTGAGATATCGGGACATGCCTGATTCAAGAACGGCGACTGGCCGCAATGAAAGCTTTGGGGTCAGTCAGTGGTGCTCATCTTAGGCTGCAATAGAAAGTTTGATAGCCTGATCATTTCCAATCACTAATTTACCTTTGTACCTCAACTCGATATTAGTGTAAGTAAAGTTGGAATGACTTGTAGCATTTGCTGCTAACTCAGAAATAATTTTCTTCAACTGAGGATCTGAAGACCATAAGAACTTGATGTTATCATAGAGATCTTGATGCGCTTGAGATAAGGTAATCTGCAGAAGTTGCGACCCTGTAACGCGAGACAGCGCATCTGCCACTAAATTCTCTTTACCTTGTTTATAATGAATTTCAAATGAGTAACCCATTAATTTTGAGAGCCACAGGTGTTGGAAAGGTGTAGTTACCTTTTGTTCCAGCAAGTATTTCAAGCTTCTTTGGTCTGTACGAATAACAAATGGCCTGTGTGTCAGAGAAGAACTCCACGCCTGAATTGCGTGAACTACTGCCAAGAGTTCCTTTTCGTAAACTGATAAAGCCTGATGCCTTGGGCCAAGTGCCCTGCTAATATAAGCAATGGGATGGTTCTCTTGCATTAAACAGCGCCAATCCTTGTATTAGATGCGTCAGTTTCAATGACAAATTCCTTGTCGAAATTCGGCAAGGCTAATACTGGTGATTCTGTCTTTAGATTATCGAAGGCGATGTATGCATCAGAATTCCATAGAAATCCATCTTTTTTAGCAAATTTGTGAGGGGTCGTGCAATAATGCTGTAGTTTCTTATAAAGCGACGGTAGTAATTGGCCAATCCAAGGAAACTTCTAAGTTGCTTCTGGTTCATTGGAGTTGGCCACTGCTGGATAACACGGATCGTTGCTGGGTCAGTGCTAACACCCGACGGAGAAATGAAGTGCCCCAGATACTCAATGACAGTGACACCAAAACATGCATTTAGATAATTTAAGGTACAACAATTATGACGGAGAATAGAAAATACCAACTGCACATGCTTGATATGCTCATCCCAAGTTGGACTGTAAACTAATATATCATCGAAGGTGCATGGAGCATTGGTAAGGTCCAAGAGAAACTTACGCGCAATTCCCCTGAGTATATGGTTCATTAGGCCTTGGAAGGTGCATGGAGCATTGGTAAGGCCGAAAGGCATTACCAGGTATTCATAATGGCCAGAGTGCATTTTGAAAGCAGTCTTATATACATCATTTGGAGCAATACGCAGCTGATGGAAGCCAGCTCTTAGATCCAGCTTAGAAAAATAAGAGGAACCTCCAAGTTCATCCAGCAAATCCTCTAGGAGTGGTATTGGGTACTTGTCTTTAATTGTTTGGCTGTTCAGGCCTCTATAGTTGATGCATAAATGCCAAGACCCATATTTCTTCTTCACCAATACGACAGGTGAGGCATAAGGACTGAAACTATATTGTATGATGCCCTGTGCCAACATATCATTAACAAGCTTTTCAATAACATTTTTTTTGAAAAGTAGAGTACCTGTAGGGGCGCTGATTAACAGGTTTAGCTCCATCAAAGATAGGAATATGGTGATAGAAGCCATCTCGGAAAGGAGGTAATTCAGTGGGTTCTTCAAATAAATCAGAATTCCTTGCTAATAAATTCTGCAGAGCATTGTCTTGGCCCATGTCAGTCCCAATAGTAGCAATATGTGAGATAAGACCAGATATGGAATGGGGTAATTCATCTTCAGTATCAAGAGGTACTTCCCACAGACTTAGCAAGGTAATTTGCGGACCTTGTAACATCAGTTTGTTTAGACTGCTCCCTTTAATCACTTTGCAAAGTGATTTAGTAACTCCACGCAAAACATGCTTTGTTCCTCTCAGATTAAATTCCATTCGCAAGTTTGAAAAGTCCCACCAAATAGGACCCAATGTTGTCAACATTGTACACCCAAAACTAGGTCACAACAGTCTAGAGGAAGTGTTGTTACTTCAGTAACAAACGAATGCCCCTACATTTTCCATTCAAAACTTGAACATCTGAATGCAGAAACCATAGTATGACCATTTGCAGCAGTTACGGTCATAGGAGTTACAGGTTCAAGCAAACAACCAAATTCCTTTGCAATAGATAAGTCTAGAAAATTATGCGTACTGCCCGAGTCAATAAGAATAAATAGTTTTCGCTTATTATACTGACCAATAACTCTCATGCAGTTAAAGGTAGCAATCCCGTCTAAGGCATTCACGGATATAGTAGGGACATCAACTAAGTTGTCAGGAATAGGCTCATCAGGCTGAGGTTCTACTTCCAATTTCGGACAATCATTGTCATCACATTCCAGTACAAAGATTTGGGAGCGTTTGTGCTTAAGATGATGACCAGGTGAAAAGGGCTCTTCGCAAAACATACACAGTCCTTTCATTCGGTGTTCCTGCATTTCCTCATATGAATATTTCTTTATGGGATTATCAGGGAAGTTTCTTGGGGTATTTGCAGGGCGGCTAGGTAGGGCTTTTGGATGTTCAGGTGTGGGCAGCAGTGGAGGAGTGGGGTTTTGGTATGGGTAAGGTGAGAAGGCTTTTTGTGGATTGAAGGGTGCTCTATAGGTTTTGGTGGGTGTTTGTTGAAGGGAAAGCTCATGAAGTCTGCCGATCCTTGCAGCCTCAGATACAGTTGAAACATTAAACTGCCTGATGTGCAAGGCCAAGTGAGGTTGCAGGTTATTAAGGAAAATGCTAAGTGCGTGGGAAGCCGATAAGGGCAGCCTTGTTATCGGACATTCAAATTTGTCCAAATACTCATCCACAGAATCCGAACCTTGTTTCAAGCTGACTAGATCAGCCAAAGGATCATCGAACAAGTTTGTAAATATGGCTGAAAGAGCAACAATATATTCTGGCCATGATGGATACTGGTCAAAACAGGTTTTCATATGAGTATGATGCCACTGAAGCGCTCGTCCCTCTAAATGGAGACTAGCCAGGCGTACCTTAAGTTCGGGTGGAGTTTCATCCAAGGAGAAGAACTGTTCGCATTTGTACATCCACTCCTTAAGCAATTTTCCGTCAAATTTTGGGAACTCTACCTTGGACAATCTCGTGGATAAACCACCGGGGAGGAGAGGGTTTTGAGGAGGGGGTCGTTGATGTTGGTTTGGGTTGCAGTGTATGGATAATAGGTCTGGTTGGGGTGTATCGGTGGTGGGTGAGTTAGGTTTGGGAGGGTTTAGGGATGAGGTTGGTTCGGTTGATGAGGGTTGTTGTTGCTGTAACAAGACACTTTGTAACATATCTACATATCTTTCAGGCCAGCGAGCTCCAACTTAAGGGATTGGTTCTGCTCTTCTGACTAACGACAAACGTCATCCAGCTCAGCCTTTAGCTCGGTGGTCGCCATTGATCTTGTGAACGTCGTGATGAAGGTCTCAGGAAAGCAAATCTGATACCACTGCGACGGGTTGATAGGACTCAATCGATTATACTCCCAGCCTAGAGTTCACCGAGAATCGAAGGATGGATATCCGGATCAAGGGGAACAACAATAGAAGATTCCCGATGACGACGGACGGTGTACGAAATTGACAGAGAGATTTGGATAGGAATAAAATTGTGAAAATTGAATTCGTTTCGTTCCTACAGACGGACAAATACTGACACGCTAAATAGACCAACACGGTCTGGCCAAACAAATCAACAGTAATTATTTTAAACCAACTAATAAACCTGCATAAAACCCGTCACATCTTCATCACGACATGATGATGACGCTCGCGAGCGTGAAGCACCACTGAATGACCCCGAAGCTTTCATTGCGGCCAGTCGCCGTTCTTGAATCAGGCATGTCCCGATATCTCAAATCGTCATTTATTAGCTTGCAATTGCAGCGATTCAAAGTAGTTCATGTCAATTTATAAGCAATGGACTCGAATCGGATTAGAAAATCGTAGAACATTATTCGAGTAATAATCCTAAAGCCTTTTGACCTTTATGATTTTGGTAATGCTGATTTCTTCTTATTATCACCTTCATTGTTTCTGATAATGATGACTTCTTATTATTATTACCTTTGCAAGCGATTTTTAGAAATCTTCTTATTATTACCTTGGCAAGCGATTCTTAAAGGAGTGCGCATTAGAGACTTATCGTGGGCAACTTGACTCAATTATTTGTGTGAGAGATATTAAAATATATTTTAACAACACTGGTACGAACAAGTTGCCATTTTTTTAAACGAACGTGTAATTTTTAATCAATAAGCAAAGACTTCGGAAGATTTCAGATCCGATACGAATGTTGAAACCCTAGAAATTGAAATTCGAGTCAACCAAAGTTGCTTTAAGCGGATTCAGATTCAATACTGCAGTAATAATTTGCAAGGTATGAAAATAATGTAATTTTGACAAAGATTCATCCAAAATTACGTAGAGTTATAGTAAACAATGTCAAAGTGACGCTCTTTTGATGCTCGCATCAAATAGTAGCACTGTACCGAATCCGGATCTGCTTTGAGCAAGTCATGTGGTTGGTTTGACTTGATTATTTCATGTTTATCATGAACAGTGACGAACTAGAATGAGTTTGGACTGGAGGTAAGTATTCCATCCCAAAATAAGTGGAAGCTAGACGCCAAATTATCAAGATTTTAGGAAAATTTATTCTTGATTAAAGAACGAATTTTAAATTTTATCAGGGACCGGCGCTCTCGTGCCTTGTTATGGCTCAAACTCGGCTCGTTTACACTACTAATTTATGAGTTTTTGGCGACGGACCCGATATTTAACCGACGAAATTAACAAATACCGACAGAAATAAAGCTGCTATGTGCTTTACGCTATGACATTGAACTGTTGATGTTTTCTGAAAAATCTTTGAGTGAAAATGACGCATAATGATATGGAGTTTGAGATTGCAAGGATAAGTGATTAACTTTGTCACAATGCATAACTTTTGACTGTTTGGTTTTCTTAAGTTTCCCTTGAAAGTGAAATTTGGAAACTTTATATTTGCTTATTTATGCAAGTCAATGACAGTATACTCATTCGGGACGTGTTGATTCTTTTTTACTAATAATATAGTGTTATGTATATTAATTAAATTTGGTTTATGCTTTGTTTTAGGGTGATATTCTTGAAAAAAACTATTAATCTCTAAGCTGCCCGTGTTATTGATGCAAGTCTTCTCCGAGTGGTACCATAGTCACCTGTTAGGTTGGGTTTGCCCTATTTTTGTAGTTAATCATTAGTATTGTTGACTTGTTGTGTTTAAAAAAGCAAAACACGTGCATTTCTCCTAATGGTTCAGTTGGATGTATGAAACTCCACCTGATCTATGGAAAAAACTGTTGTATTTATTTATGCATTTCTCATTTTCCTTGAAACATTCTTTAGAATGCATTGATCATCTTTTACATTTTTAGTTTCATGTGTATCTGGTGTAAAACTCGTAACTTTGTTGCTCTAGTTAACTTGAATTGTTAGTCTTCACCTTCACCTTATTATTCTACGCTTAGAGAAATGTTGAGAAACTGTTGAATTTGAAGAAACGAGAGAGACGCCTGGGCAGAAGAGGAGGCATGCAATTGTGGAGTCCTAGTGACTGGGATCTTCAAAATTGTAGTGGAAAATGTTGAGAAACTGCAGTATCTGAAGATACAAGAGGAATGCCATGCAATTGCGGAGTACTAAGTGACTGTGATATTCAAAATTGTAGTGGAATTCATGTATTTAATTACTTACAAAATTGTTTTTATTTTTTATGTAATTTGTAGGATTTATATGATTTATCATTTTTTTAAATGATTTTGGAATTATAAATATATATGGCAATATGAATATTATATATTTTATTCAATATCTTGTACCAATGAATTACCAACGAAATCGTGACTACTAGCGACAAAAAACTACCAACGTCTTTTTGGCGAATTGCAAACGAAAGTAAGTATTTCGCTAAAGCCGTCGGTAATTTCTGTCTGTAATTTACAGACGCCCAGGTACCGACGATTACAAATCAGTTTCAATTCGCCAGTAAAGCAACTAATTCTGGCGATCTAATGACAATTTTGGTTGCGATTTTTTAAGAAATTGGTAGTGTTAATTTTCACGAGTTTGAGTTCGAGCCGAACTTTTATCAAGCAATAAATTCGTGCGCGTATTCTTCTCGTTTAATTTCAACGAGTTCGAACCGAGTTCAAGTTTTTATAGAGTAATTCAAAAAATTATAGTATTAATGTATAAAAATTAAATGTCAAATGAATATTGAACAAGTATAAATATTCTTGGACAAATTAAATATGTAACTATATAACATTTAAACAAACTACAATCATGTATGAATTATAACATTTTTTCCACACGGCTCATTCATTTTTAGTCAAAGAAATAGAAACGTGATTTTGTAGTTTCATGATGAGTGATCTGTTTAGTGTTTCTTTCTTCGAAAATGTTAAAATAGTGGGGGCATTAAGGAACTAATGGTCGCCAACACCAACTTAACTTGATTATCGTGTGCAAACTACAAATTCCTGATAATCTGTATTGCTGGGCAATATTGTTCACGCGTCTTTGACCAATTTTCAGGCAAGCGAAGGATGCATTGAAGATAATCAAGAAGCGATCGATTGGGAAGTAAAAAACCCAAAATTCAACTTCTTGCTATCTCAGTAAGAATATCATTGTTTACCCCAACTCAAACTCAGCCAATTGTTCACCCTTCAAACTTTAACCCTCTGTTTGGTTGCATAGAAAATTAAATGAAAAGAAAGTTATGTGGAAAAAAGTTGAGTTTTTCATGTTTGGTTGCAGGGAAAAAATGATAGAAAAAAATCACAAGGAAAATATAAAGAAAAATCTAACTCATTTTCCAGGATTATTTTCCCTTCTAAAATCAATGGAAAATGAAAATCCCTTGTTCATACACTTTCAATATTGATCTCAAGCTTTGATTCTTTGATTATTTATTTTTTATTAATGCTGATTTTTTTAGCCATTATCTTGGATGATGTTTTTAAAATTTAACTGATGTTCAAAAATTAGTTTTACATAAATTTTATATATTGAACATAATATTTATTTTATATTTTATTTTCCACAATATTTTCCCTGAACAACCAAACACACTTTCAATTTTTTATTAAAATTTCTTTCCCTTCAACTTTTTATTACATTTTCTTTCCATGTAATTTTGCTCCAACCAAACAGAGCATAAAGATGTGGCGATTCATGCATCACTTCAAGAAAATGTTTCTCATCTCAGGTAACTCTTGTCAATGTTGTACCCATTACAGTCTATTTAGTTATACATAGATTGAACTAGCTAATATATAGTGTCTCTTAAGATATCTATATAGACTGCTTGTATTCTCATTATGCTATCTTGTTGTTTTAACATCTCTTTCATATTTGCTTTTGTCTCTCTGTTTGTCCTTGCAGTATTGATCGGTTCACTTTTCGAACTGTAACTGCATGAACCTAGGCTAATTTTATCATACCATTTTTTATTTACATTTTCTACTGTCTAAGAAAGAAGAAATTGTGCAGACCCACCAGTCTATAAAAATGAAGTCCAACTTTGCCGACTGTTATTATAAAACATACTTAATATTCTCTACATAGATGTTTTGGGTATGCGCGGAGCCGACACTCATGTTATGCCAATATGATAGTGTGGATTGCAATAATAAAATTTGAGCCCTAATGAATAACCTTTTTCATTGAATTGATTGCAATAATACATAGATGTTTTCATTGAATAGGAAAAGGCCGAAAATGCCCAAAAAACATCATACATCACGAGCAAAGCTGGTGAGTCCCGACGGGCTCGTCGTTCTCTTCGAAACGAGGAATTATGGGCCAAATTCTACCATCGGAAGCTGAAAGTCTGCTAAAATGCACCTCTAACGTGCACCTTCTTGGGATGATCCATTTTGTTCCAAAAGCTCAGCATCATCTGATCTGTATCATTCCCTCCGGGTTGGCCAGGATTCGGCCTCGAATCTGAAACAGTGTCATCATCCGAGGATGTGTCAGCCACATATGACACCAAGTGTTTCACATTAAAAACATCAGCCGTGTGAAGATGGCTTGGAAGGCGCACACGGTAGGCATTCTCATTAATCTTTTCCACGATCTCCACGGGTCCGATCTTCTTAGCAGCAAGCTTGGAGTACTCGTGAGCCGGTATTCGGTCCTTAGTCAGAATTGCCCACACATAATTCCTAACCTCAAACTCCACCTTGCGCCGCTTCTGATCCGCGGAGCCCTTATACTTCGCGTTACTCTCGGCCAGCCTAGCACGAGTCTGTTCGTGGATCTCATGCAACTGAGTAATAAGTGTGTCTGCCGTCGCATGAGTACGAACCTTGCTGGGAGAGTCAGTAGGTCAAGGGGGCCTCTCGGGGGAATGCCATACACCACCTGAAACGGGCTGAGACCAGTGCTGTGATTCACTGCATGATTATGAGCAAATTCAGCCTGTGGCAGCTTCAAGTTCCACGCCATTGGGTGATCACCCACTAAACATCGGAGGAGATTTCCTAGGGAGCTAACCACCTCAGTCTGGCCGTCAGTTTGTGGGAGATAAGCAGTACTGAAATTGAGCTGCGTATTCACCAAGCGCCATAAACTATGCCAAAAATGACTTACGAAACGAGTGTCACGGTCAGAAACAATAGAGGAAGGCAGACCATGAATACGATATATCTCACCAAAGAACAATTGTGCCACACACACAGCGTCCGCAGTCCCTTGCACGGGATGAAATGAGCCATCTTCGAGAACCTATCCACGACCACATAAATAAAATCACAGCCCCGCAAAGTTCTTGCAAGACCGAGGATGAAGTCTATACTGACGTCAGACTATGGCTGCGAAGGAATCAGCAAAGGCATGTACAACCCCGCGTTAGTGGCAGCTCCTTTAGAGACCTGACAGACCCGATAACGAGCCACAAATCTGCCCACTTCTTTACGCATCGACGACCAATAGTAAGAGCCAGTAAGTAACTGAAGTGTGCGGTCCCGACCCATATGTCCCTCATTGTGCAGTTCCTGAATCAGTAAGAGGCGCAGGCTGCAGTCAGGGATGCACAACTGCACACCGCGAAACAGAAACCCATCCTCCATCATGAAATCACATGCCTCACCGTGTTGTAGCTACAGAAGGACATTAGAGAAGAAAGGGTCAGTCGCGTACAAACTAGTAAACGAATCAAAACCCGGAACATGCACGCGTAACTCTGATAACAACAAGTGACGTCTACTGAGAGCATCTGCCACGCGATTCGACACCCCTGCTTTATGCTTGATCACGAAGGTGAACTGCTGCAAATAAGAAAGTCGGGATGCGTGCCGATGGGAAACTTTGTCCTGACTGCCCAAATGCCTGAGGGAATCGTGATCAGTATATAAAACGAACCCCTTCTGAAATAAGTAATGTCGCCAATGTTTGACCACCTGAACCACCGCATAAAACTCTAAGTCATAAGTACTGAAATGTAACTTCGCACCCGAAAGTTTCTCGTTGAAGTATGCCACTGGCCAACCCAGCTGACTCAAAACCGCACCAATCCCAGATTTGAAAGCATCGCAATGGAGTTCGAATGGCTGGAAAAAATCGGGAAGAACCAATATCGGGGCCGAAGTTAACCGCTGTTTGACGTCAATGAATGCTGCCTCCGCATCCTCAGTCCACTGAAACACCTAACCCTTCATACAGTCCGTGATTGGAGCCATAATGCCGCTGAAGTGTGGAATAAAACGTCTTAAAAAGACGCCAATCCGTGGAAGCTTCGAACATCCGAGATTGAAGTAGGTCTAGGCCACTGCTCAATGGCCGCAATCTTATCAGGATCAGCGCGTAACCTATCACTACTGACCACATACCCCAGAAAGTGGACTGAATTAGTCAAAAACGAGCACTTGGCAGCCGCCCCATAGAACTTGTCACGACGAAGCACACCCAAAACCTCCCTCAGATGGTCTACATGCTCAGTAGAAGAAGCAGTTCACACTAGAATATCATTAAAATACACGACTACAAACCTTCAAATGAAAGGCCGAAGCGCTTGATTCATAACCCTCATAAACGTGCTCGGTGCATTTGAAAGACCAAACGATATCACCAACCATTCGTACAGACCCTCTCAAGTCTTAAACGCCGTCTTCCATTCGTCCCCAGGTTGAATACGAATCTAATAATATGTACTCTTCAGGTCTAGCTTACTGAAAAACACGCGCTCCACTTAGCTGGTCCAACAAATCATCAAGGCAGGGAATGGGAAAACGGTACCTGACAGTAATCTTATTAATCGCCCGATTGTCTACACACATACGCCACATACCATCCTTCTTGGGAGTAAAGAGGGCAGGAACAGCACACGGACTGAGACTCTCTCGAATATGCCCCTTAGACAGCAACTCCTCAACCTGCCGTCTGTGCTCCTCATGCTCTTTCGGACTCATCCGATAATGGGGGCGGTTAGGTAACGCAGCTCTTGGGACAAGATCAATCTGGTGCTAAATGTCGCGTAAAGGCGGCAGCGCCTCAGGCAATGAATCAGGAAACACATCTGCAAACTCCTGCAGCAAAGACTAGATAATAGCAGGAGGGGAAGCAGGAGTAGCTGTCAGAACAAATTCACAAAACAACAAAAATACGACCCCAGAATCCTTCATAGCAGCTTCAAAAGGGGCACGAGAAAGCTGATTCTTGGATGGACCCATACTGACTTATGCACCCGGTTTGGATGGAACAAGCACGATCCTCTTTCCCTGGAATAAAAAAGAGTAAGTGTTGGCTCTGCCATCATGTATAACAGAACGATCAAACAACCACGGGCGACCCAACAATAAATGGCAAGCATCCATAGGCACTACATCACAAAAGATCTCATCAGAATAAGTCTGACCGATCGAAAAGGATATCAACACCCTCTTAGACACCGTCACCTCGGAACCCTTACTAAGCCAAGCGAGTTTGTAGGGTTTAGGATGAGCATCGGTCTGCAAGCCTAACTTAGTGACCGCTAACTCAGATACCACGTTTTGTAACTTCCGGAATCCATATAAAGTTGCACACCTTTCCCCCAATTGTGCAAGAAGACTGGAACACGTTATTACGCAACCAATCAGCTTGTTCGGGTGCACGTGGGGGCAAGAATCTACGACGCAGCATCAACACCGGACCTACATCACCAGTCACCAACTCCTCTGGCACCTCCTATCATCACCATAATCGTCGAACACGGGAGGCTCATCCAGGTTCACGCCCGGAGTGTCCTGAGACAACAGTCCGCGACCACCAGCAACTTTCGGACAATCTGCCATACGGTGACCCATCTCGTTACACCGAAAGCAACGGAGGGCAGGGTTGCTGCGACCTTGGAAAGGTGTGGCAGAAGAGCCACGGGGTGGAACAGCTTGATCAGCAGGACGGATGGCCACCAGCGCCGCTCCCGACGCACCAGAAGTACCACCACCTTGCCGCATACCCATCGCTACAGGTCTGTTAAGTTGCTTCTCTGCTTGCGAGGCATGTTGATGAGCCTGCGACATGTCCACAAGATCAAACATATTCAGCACATCCTGCAACTGGATACGTAAGCCACCAATGTAACGAGAAACCAACTGGTCATTGGACTCATTAAGATCAATCCGTGCCAATAACTGATAAAACTCAGACGTGTACTCCTCAACAGATTTCGACCCTTGCCGTAAATTCTGAAACCGCTGGTAGAGTTCCCTCTCAAAGTTGTAGGGCAAGAAAGCACGTTTGAGGTGTTTCTTCAACTTCTCCACTCACAAATCTTATCCTTGCCCGCACGAACACGTGATTTCTTCAACTGCTGCCACCATGCTTGGGCACGACCACGCAAGTGGATGGTCACCAATGGAACACGCCGATCAGTGGGAACCTCCTTGAAGTCGAGGACTTCCTCCACCTGAGACAACCAGTCAACAAACTCTTCAGCCCGGAGGCCACCATCAAAATCTGGAATGTCAACTTTGAACCCAAGTTCCCAACGACGGTCACGGATTAGGTCACCGCCAAAGGGGTTAACCTCGGACCCACCATCCGGAACATCATTCGTCGACCCACTCCTCGTCGCCTCACTCCTCATCTCCATCGCCTCCAAACGATGAGCAAGAAACTCGACCTGCCTACGCAGGTCTGCGTTCTCACGGGTAAGTCATCATTAGGGATTGTTTCATCAGCTCCTACAAAACGTCTAGGTCGTCCTCTACCACGAGCCATCACGCAGGACCGGCTGGAAACTGATACCACTCTGATGCAGCGTACGAACGTGGAAGAACACTACTAGGAAAACCCTAGAAACTTTTATTAATCTCAAATCAACCGTCTGACAATAGTAGCTAAGTTGCCTTATATAGGGAAACAACAAAACCCTAAAACGAAAATAATAAAATATTCGAAAATAATGGAAAAATACTAAAAATTCAAAATAAAATAGGAAAAGGCCGAAAATGCCCAAAAAACACCATACATCACGAGCAAAGCTGGTGAATCCTAACGGGCTCGTCGTTCTCTTCGAAACGAGGAATTATGGGCCAAATTCTGACACTGGGAGCTGAAAGTCTACTAAAATGCACCTCTAACGTGCACCTTCTTGGGATGATCCATTTTGTTCCAAAAGCTCAGCATCATCTGATCTGTATCACATTTTGTCCATTTGTTTACCTAATACACTTGACTATCAAAGCTCATACTTTTGTTATCATATCGGCGCATCAGAGATGCAAACTGCTCAAGAATTGGCTGGTGTTTTGATGGAAATGCTTAGCGCTTTGGATCCAAATAACAGAGAGGTAATACTAATTAGCTAAAAGTATCAGCTATGAATTGTCAAATGTCAATTATGTTAAATGCTTAGATAAGTTATTTTAATTTACCACGGGTTATCATGATACCAAAATTAATTTTTGTTTTGTTTTTGGTAAAATGAGTGACTTTTACGTTCTTGCATTTTTGTCATTCAAAATATATTCATAAGGTTATTAAGGGTGACAGATATTGTTGTATGCATTAGTAATTTTGCTACGATGTTTCATTTGACAGGGCATCAACTAGGAATTATCAAAATCGTGACATGCATCTTGTGAATAACACAACGTAAGATATTCACCAGCTCTCCAAAAAATACCTCATGTAAGTTGTTGATGCTGATTGCTGACCAAATTC
>QZGG01002196.1:0-42992 GCA_006409495.1 Sedum album
CTCTACGAAAGTCAACAAATGTCATGCCGAATTCATCAATACGAACATTCGAACTATGCACCCATTTGCACTTGAAAACAGGTATCCGAACTTCTACGTAGTCTATTTCCCATATGTCTTCAATAACACCAATTCACAGTTTACAGGGTTCTTATCTTTGGCACTAGACACATGAATTGTATCGGCAACAATTGTCACGCCACTATTCTGAACTGAACTTCTTTCATCTCTGATCTTTTGTGTAAAAAGAATAACCATTTAAATCATACCCTCTATAAGAATGAACGGCGCAACTAGGCCCAACACCAAGAGACTTCACAAAATCAGGCACATTTGAACTTAAAACGTCGTCTTTCAACCAAGAAGCAAACTCTTCTGAATGCTTTTTTTGGATCAACTTTTCAGATTTTCCCTGATTAGATGACCTTATCAATTGCAAATGACGTTCTACAAAGGGCTCGATCTCATCAACCTGCCGCAACACGTAGAAATGGGCGTCATGCAACTCTGATCGAGGAACAACTTTAACTTGAAATCCAATTGTTCCTTTCCCCTGAAGACGATCAAAGTGTCGCGGCTTTGGAATCCCAATAGACTCAATATTGCCCAAATAATGTGAGCAAAACTCAATTGCTTCCTCGGCAATGTATCCTTCAACCATAGAACCTTCAGGTCGATGTCTATTTCTCACATAACCTTTTAAGGTCTTCATGTACCTTTCGAAAGGATACATCCATCTCATATGGACCGGTCCAAGAAATTTTATCTCCCGTACTAAATGAATAGTCAAATGAACCATAATGTCAAAAAATGAGGGAGGAAAATACATCTCAAGCTGACAGATAGTAACAACAATTTGATTTTGGAGTTCGTCTAAGTCAAGCGGGTCAACTGTCTTAGAACACAAAGAGCTGAAAACAACACACAATCTTGTAATAGCAGATCTCACGTTCTCAGGCAATATCCCACGAATTGCGATAGGCAATAGCTGTTGCATCAATGTATGACAATCATGAGATTTTAAACCAACAAGACGCATGTCTTTCATGGAAACCAGACTTGAAATATTTGACGAGAAACCCGAAGGAACTTTAACACCCTTCAAACTGGAACAAAAACTAATTTTTTCAGTTTTAGATAAAGTCGTACACGCAGGTGGTAGATAGGTTCTTTGTCCTCTTTGTTCGGGAGCTAACTCCTTACGAATGTTCATTTCAAGCATGTCCAATCTAGCCTTCACACCGTCCTTTGACTTTCCAGGAATGTTAAGAATGGTACCGATAAGACTATCACAAATATTTTTCTCCACATGCATAACGTCAATACAATGTCTAACAGTAAGGGTATACCAGTATGGGAGATCAAAAAATATAGATCGCTTTTTCCACAAACCATCAACAGTATTACGTCCTCGTTTTCCCAAAACATTAGGAACTTCCCAAATAGTATCAAGTATTTCCTTGCCAGAAGCTGATTTCGGTTCATTTTCAAACTCAACTTTCCCATTAAACGAAGCTTTCTTTCGACGGTAGGAATGATTGGTCGGAAGGAAACGTCTGTGTCCCATGTAACAATCTTGCGACAGTTTTTAAGATGTTGAGAATGTGTATTCTCTCCACATATTGGGCATGCTTTGTATCCTTTAATCTTATACCCGGACAAGTTACCGTATGCAGGAAAATCATTGACTGTGCAAAATAACATCGCTCGCATATCAAAAAACTCGTCTCTAGATACATCATAAGTAGGGACACCCTTGTCCCACAAAAGAATTAGATCATCTATCAATGGCTGTAAATAAACATCAATGTTATTCCCCGGCTGCCGAGGCCCAGAAATCAATAATGAGAGCATCATATATCTGCGTTTCATGCACAACCAAGGTGGAAGATTATAAATAACCAATATGACTGGCCATGTACTATGCTGACTACTAAGATTTCCAAACGGATTCACTCCATCAGTGCACAAACCTAAACGCAAGTTTCTTGGATCGCATCCAAATTCAGGAAATGTTTCGTCAAAAGTCTTCCACTGAACTGAATCAGCCGGGTGACGCATCATATAATCCTCAACACGCTTTTCAGCATGCCATCGCAAATTAGTAGCGTCGTCTGAGATTGAGAAGAGCCTCTGAAATCTAGGAATTGGAGGTAAATACCACAACACTTTAGACGGTGCGCCTTTTGAACTGATACTGGGTGCTTTGTTCGGTTTATATCTTGAAGAGTTACAAACTGGACATTCAGTTAGATCTTTATACCGACCTCGATACAAAATACAATCGTTTGGACATGCATGAATTTTTGAGTATTCGATTCCCATAGGACACATTACCCTCTTCGCATCATAAGTACGAGTAGGTAATGTGTTCGGATCAGGAAGCATTTCTGATACCAATGTCAATAACTCTGTAAAACTCTTATCACTCCATCCATTCTTTGCTTTCAGATTAAACAACTTTAACACTGCTGAAAGTTTGGTAAATTTTGTGCAACCATCGTACAAAGGTGTCTCAGAATCAGATTTAAGTTTTTCAATGACAGAAGACCCGACGTTCATCTCTTTCTCAATGTTATTCACCATTCCAATTAAATCGTCATCCTCCCAGTCCATATTTTCATTAAATCCATGTTGTTCCATCTGGGGGGGAGAGCTAGCTGTCTCACATTCACCGTGTAAATGCCAAACTTTGTACTTTGGATCAATCCCCTTTAACAACAAATGCTTGTGAAGATCTCCGACTTTTATTTTCTTGTTATTCCAACAATCAGTGCATGGACAAAACACATATTCAGTGTCATTCCGGTCTGCAAAATCCTTAGCAAACTGACAGAACCCTCTTATTCCTTCTTCATAACCAACAGACAAACGATTTAAATACATCCAACTTCGATCCATTATGACTAACAAGGTTGAGAATAATCGGAATTGAAATACCTAGAATAAGACAAGCAAGACATGCAAGACGATTAAATTATGGATAATCATAAGCGCATCTAAATAAAAAATTCAAACAAACTTACTTTTAACACAATATTATAAACAAGACTGAAAAGGATGACTTATCGGGTTGAGATTAATTTAAGTTCCAAGGCAGAGACGACGTGTGAGTGCGGAAACAAAAGAAACGAAGTAGGGTAAAACTTAAAAAAGTAGATCTGAAACTTTTTAACAGCGCCTAAAATTAACAGCGCTGTAATATACGAATATTTAACAGCGCTTCTTTTAAAAAAGCGCTGTATAAAGTAAACAAAAAATTCAATCGGAGTAACATTTTTAACAGCGCTTAATCTATTAAGCGCTGTTAAAAATGCATTTATTACAGCGCTTGTTATGTAAAGCGCTGTAAAACCGTTGTTTTTCACAGCGCATTTAAAAATAAGCGCTGTTGTAAATTTGCAATATTTTTCAGGCTTGAGTTTTGTTGTTCAGAAAACCAAACCTGCAAAAAACTGACCATTGTTTACTTCACAGGTTTGAAAGATGATCATTCAGTTTTCATTCCCACATATCACAACTCAAAAGATCAACATCACATTTCATACATCATACACAAAATATACAATATTTTCCAACAATTCCACAATGACATCATCTAATCAAAAGCCAATAAAATCAACTCATTTTGATGAACAAAAGTTATAACATGATAAAAGCCACAAAATACTGATTATCCATATCTTCTTTCTCATGTTAAACCTACAAAAAAATTACACGAGTTAGAAAACTTGTCACAACGTACATTATTCATTGAAACAATGATATTGTATAATTATATAAATTACCTCATCAATTCCATTGATATTCTTGAACGGGACAATCAAGAATGTAATAAGTGAATTCGTCCCTTACTTCATTCATAACGAAATCGAAATCCGGGTAACTTTCCGTCCATTTGGAAACACCTATTTTCAAATCAAACACATTTATATATAAATGTAAATATATTTTAAAAAGACAACAAAAAGATGAAACTTACATCAATTAAATTATCATGAAGTTGTCCATTATTTTCTTGGACATACTTAATGATATCTCGAACATATCTTATGCAATAATAACCACATAAGATCGTTCTCTCTGGTTGTCGTGGACACTACAAACGTAGAAACACATGATGTTAGTATATTTTATCCCACCTGTAAATGTAAAAATATGTTAGAAATTAAATTAATTACCTCGACTGTTATCCATGTAGTCGATCTAGATTGTGAAGACGATCCATTTATAATTTGAAAGTTTTGAAAACTCCTAGATTTCAAAACACAAAAAATGTTTACTGACTTTTGAAGTATAAACATTAAAATGAAAACTAATGATTTAATATTTTATACTTACTTTTCAATTAATCGCCGAACATCTGATCGAACCATGCCAGCCATTGGATCTAGCCAATATACCAGATTTTGTCTTGGAAAAAGCACACACAACATCCAATGACTCCTTCAAGAACATGATTTAAAACAAGTTAAGTTAAATCATAAAACTAGCTAAAAACTATCAAATATAAAATTTAGTTGAATACTTACTCTTGTGGATCACAATATGGTAGAAAATAGCAAAAGAAGGATGAGCTATCAGGCATTGTCAACCGAGACGTCAAAATAGACACTCTTGAGTTAATGTCTCGAATGCTAGTCGTGGACGACGGTCTAATAAACCCAAATTTGAATCCAAAGCGTCCAAACTCATTGTAAAGATAACTGAAACGATTTAAATTAGAAATAGTAATGAAATTCAATTAATTTCAGATAATATTGCATGATGAATGAAAGTAATACCTCATATACAACTCAAGCGCCGTATCTCCAATCTTTTCCAACTGTAAAACTTCAACAATATCTTCCTTATACAAGTGAGCACATACATCATCACCATAGACATCACTTGGTATAAAGATAGATAGTGCGACTTCTAGCTGATTTGTACGATGATAAAGCATCTGACAATGTGTTCCCAAGTGTGCAAACTGAGGTTCATGAATACTTGATTGCATAAATCCATATTTGTAATCATTGTATGCCTGAAAACAAAGTATGACGATTGTAAATTAAGGTTTAAAGGTATAATTTATATTATTAAAGATAAATGAAGTAAATATATTGAAGTACCTTTCTGTTAACTTCAACCAATGACTTAGGCCATGGTACAACTGCATTCACCGCATCCCTTACAGTGTTAAACTGCGCCAAAGGATGCGGGATCGGCTGGTTAGACTCGATTGCATAATGCAATGATGCCTTCACTTCATGATCATCAATCAGCCTATACTGCACGATTCTCCCAGGCAAAACAAGACCATATGCAACCATGGTTCGAGAGCCATCATCAATGAAGAAAGCACATTTTAAACCCGTCTACATCAAGTAAATAAAAGTATATATCAGTTAACAAAATTTTGTATTTTATCTAATTTAATAAGTTTAATATACCTCAGGGATTGTGGAGAAAATATCATCTTCAGGCGATGGGATTGGCTGCTGAGATGAGCTACTGTCGACTCCCCTAGGTTTTGTTGCACGACATTTGTGCTACCTTTCGTAGAAGTCGAACCTTTGGGAAACACTTTTTTCCAGCCCACCACCATCCCGACCCCTCGAGTACGTCCTGGATACTCAGGTTTTCCAATCGCCTGAGTAAGAATATCATTCCGCCCTTGTGAAACGAAATGTCCAGCAGACGCCTCCTCCTCTGCCTCAGCCTACAGAAAGATAAATAAATATTATTTTAAGAAATATTCTTCTAAAATATCAACCATGTAATTAAATAGACTAAAGAAGACTTACAATTTTTGCAACAATAGTTTCTACATTCTCGTTCACATAACCGCCCGATTTTGTTTGATGGGCTCTCTTCCACACTTTGTACCTCTCGACTGTAATGCTTCCTACATCAGATTCATCACACAATCCAGTAGCCCGAAGTGCATCAGCTTTCTCCTTTATCAGGAGTTCTTCAGCACGGCTATATCCGCCTCGAGAAGTAGCATGATGATACTTGTTGAGGCGCGCTCTTTCGGCAGCTCTCATCCCCTCCTCTTCAAATTCTTCGCTTCTCTGCCCACTGATCCGGAGTAATGAATTGATAAATAAGAGTGGGATCCTCTTCGTTCTTCCTACACTTGATGTATTCTTTGGTAAGAGTTGTCTTGAAATTTCTCCAAGAGATTCCAGCTTGTCTCATCTCATGAGTCTTGTGTTCATCCGACACATTGAAATTTTGCCTGTAAAAACATGTAAAAAAACAAATCATTTCAAACAAATTGCATATAATCAAAATATAAATTGATATGTAAAATAACATTAATACAAGTATCACTTCAAACATGAAATATAAAAGAATTAAAATAAGGGTTAATTACGGATAACCACCCGTATAATATGCTATATTCCACCAAACCACCCCTATATTGTAATAATACATTCCACCACCCTTATAAGTATAAAATTTCCAATCAACCACTCACGCACTGTACTGTCACCGTTACCGTTAAATATATTAATTTTTTAATATAATAATAGTATTTTTATTACAATACACCACCTCTATAATAAATATGTTTCCACTTCGCCACCTTTATAATCAATTTTGTTTCCATTTAACCACCTCTCCGTTAACCGCCGTTAACTGAGGTGGTTCTTTGGAAAAAATTTAATTATAAAGGTGGTCGAATGTAATATTACAATATAGAGGTGGTGGCATGGAATATGGCATATTATGAGGGTGGTCATCTGTAATTAACCCTTAAAATAACATTTTTAATTACCTTCATGTCGCTCCACACAAGGTTCTTCAACTCTGCAGGCACGTGCCTCCAATTTGGATAAGTAATTGGAACACGTGTTCTAGCTGCCAAACATAGTGCACTTCTCCATATTGATTTATTAGGACCCGTTGGAAGTCCTTTATTGGTAAACTCAATACTGGATAAAGTATTAGAGCCACTTCTCTCCTTGCTAAATTTGGTCAAATATGTGGGCCCCCTCTTGCCTCTCCTGGATGGCGCGGAACACTCTCCCGCGTTATCACTGTTATCATTTGTGATTTGTAAATTCTCCATTTCTACATATTTAACAAAATTATTCATGATCAAACACAAAATCACAGTATACAAGTAGATTAATACAACAGAAAACAAATTACACAAACATTAAAACGTAGCTAAGATGGAATTTTGAAACAGAGATGAGAAGAGGATTACCGTTCGTTTAGGGTACGGAGCAAGTTTGGACGACAGCCTTGAAGTGAACGGAGCTAAAATGGAAAAGCTGAGTCGGAGCTAAAGTGAGTTTAGGGTTTGAAACTTAGCTGAGTCGGAAATTCGGAGCTAGGACGGAGAGATTTGACGACGGCGGTAAAGCGGGATCTGAGTGTGAGTAAAACTTTGAAGTCGTAAAATTACTAGGGTTAAAACGATTTATAAGAGCGCTTTTTATTAAGAGCGCTGTAGTAAATGAATTTAAGATAGCGCTTTTTAGGAAAAACGTTGTAATAAATATATTTACAACAGCGCTTATCTTTTAAGCGTTGTTGTAAATAACACACATCGCTACTAATTAAACGCCCCTTTTTAATTTGTATTTTTAACAGCGCTTTTCCAAAGAAGCGCTGTTTTAAATTGTATTTAGCACAACGCTTAATTATAAAAGCGCTGTTGTAAAATTTATACAGCGTTTTCTTTATAAGCGCTGTGTTAAATATATTTATTACAGCGCTTTCAGTTTAAAGCGCTGTTAATAATCTAATTTTTTTCACAGCGCTTAATAACAAGCGCTGTTGAAAATATAATATGTACTAGTGGAGAATCTATCTGGAAACTAGGGGTGTAAACGAGCCGAGCCGAGCCGAGCATCGACATGTTCAAGCTCGGCTCGTCTGATTTTCATGCTGCTCGAGCACGACGAGCGTTAATAAATCTTGCTCGAGCTCGGCTCGATTAGTTTTTTGCCTAATCGAGCTCTGCTCGTGAGCTTGATCAATTTTTTTTATTTTTTTTTAATTTTTTTAATTTTTTAATTTTTATTAATTTTTTTATTTTTTTGATCAATAATAAGCTTGTAAACGTGCTGCTCAAATTCATATAAACAAGCTACTCGATTAACTATTACCAACTACATGAATTCTCAATACATATAGGTTAGGTCAGCCGTTCTATTAATTCATAATCATATAAGTATGTGATTAATTTAACTGAAAAAATAAATTCGTACTAATCGACTATATAAACATACCCTAATTGAGCATATAATCGAGCCTTAATCGAGCATAAAATCGAGCCTTAATCGAGCAGGTAAACGAGCCGTTCACAAACATAAACAAGTCGAGCACCCCTCTGCTCATGTTCGGCTTGTTTATTAATCGAGCCGAGAAACCATGCTCAAGCTCGGCTTGTTTATTATCGAGCCGAGCTTTGACCGAGCTTGCTCGCGAGTAGCTCACGAACGCTCAGCTCATTGGCACCCCTACTGGAAACGCATCAGTGGCTCTGATACTACTTTGAGGAATGTTTCTAAGCTTAAACTAAGACCTAGAAACAAATCTAAGACCTCACAATGCAATTTTACAATATACCGAATTTCCGCAAACATAAATCAAGCTAATTCACCTAGAAGCGTAAACTATATGACACAAGATGTACGTAGAACCAAAGAATCTAGAAAAAACCACAGAATCTCAGCCGCAAAGACCGAGAATTAACCCACTAAGTCGGGAATAGGTTTTACAACGAATTACTTAAATCTTGACAATCTAAGAATGAGTTAAATTAAACACCAAAAATTGAACTGAAGACGAACTATAAGAATCAACAGTACTGAAACGAAAGCACCTGGACAAGACTCGAAGATCTTCGCCGGAACACTCCATCAAAAAACTCCATATCCAACACACCAACTCTTGAAATCATCAATCTTCTTCTCATAGTCGCTCAATGCTTCTCGAAGAACCAATCGTCTCAATTGCCTTCAACTAGTCGCAATCTGCAGCCGCTTCATCGTCGAACGCAAATCCAAACGAACTATACGCTGCTGCTTATGGAGAAGAGAGTCGAAACGGCATCGCTCTATCATCCCAACTATAGAAATATTAGCACAAACTTTAAGTAAAATATAGTAAAAAGATGAAAAATAATTCAAGTACCTGATAAAATATATCAATTCGAAAATATTTTTCATTAGTTGTCGTATCATGACTCAAACTGCATATTTCATATTCATAACCCCAATTTTATTGTTGACACAAAAATTGTTGACACTTTCCAAAAGATCATTCCAACCATTCTCTCTCATTTCTAACAATCTTTTTTTGGTATTCTGAATCAAACTCACGGGCTCTATAATATTTTGATATTTTCTCTGTAAAAATTGTGACAAGACATTTGTCAACCCCAAAACTAATTTCATCAAGTGAGCAATGAATACAAATTGATAAGTTCCATTTTTTTGAATCATGCTAAAGGCAAGTCCTCGAGATTTGTAGTCGGTTCCATCACTAAATATGTTGCTAAGAACTTCGATTGTTGATGGCCATAAAGAAAGTAGACGAATAATAGTTGTGAAATGTGAACCCCAACGTGTAGCTCCAGGACGAGCCAAACTTTCTTCTTGATTCAATCCTTTTCTTGTACAAATTTCACAATTTGCTAGCTTCTCCACCAAGCGTTCATGTTGCACTTGTCGAAATTGATCCTTTCTTTTGCATGAAGCACCGACCATATTTACAACCATAGACAAATATCCAAAAAAATCACACACAAATTGATTACTTTGCGCAACGGCCACGACAACCAATTGGAGTTGATGAGCAAAACAATGAATATATCTTGCCGAAGGATTTTCATTCTATATAAGTGTGTTCAACCCATTAAGATCACCTCGCATAATAGAAGCTCCATCATATCCTTGACCTCTTAGCTTAGATAAAGACATTTCATGCTTAGATAAAATTTCATCTATCACATTTTTTAAAGATGTTGACGTGTTATCAACAACATGAACAAGTCCAATAAAGCGCTCCATAATGATTCCATGGTTGTTCACATATCTTAAAATAATAGTCATTTGCTCTTTGACGGAATAATCACGAGCTTCATCAACTAGTAGTGAAACGACTTTATTCCCAATATCACTAATGATTGCTTTCGTAGTCTCGGATCCACATGCTTTTATAATATCCTTTTGAATCAAAGGAGAAGTAAGTTTATTATTACCTGGCTCATTTTCATTCATCACCTTTCCAACGTCATTATTTCTCGCAGAATACCAATCAAGAACTTTAAAAAAGTTTCCTCTATTAGGGATTTTTCCATTTCATCGTGACCCCAAAAAGTCAATCCTTGTTGAAGTAACAATCTTACAACATCAACAACTGCAGTCAACCGTGTGCGATATGAATCTTTTAAAGCCTGACTCGTTGATAATACCTTTCTTACTATACTTTGTCTTTGATCCTTGAAAGCAAAAAATAATGTTTTCGCATTATATGAGCGCTACCCACTTCTCCAACGTGTTCTCTAAACTTTTCAGGACCCTTTCTCCAATTTTAAAATTCTTTTTTCACAAACACATCATTTCCTTTTCCTTCTCCTCTAAAAAGGTAACACCAGAAACAAAATGCCCCGTCTTTAGAAATATTGTATTCTAACCATTCCCACTTCTTGAACTACTCACTTTGAAAGGACCTCAAAGTATTTCCCGAATAAGTTTTTGGAAAAGTATGCGAATGCGGTTGACAAGGACCTTGAAGAATATATGCCCTTTTAACTGCGTCTCTCACCTGAGAATCATAATCATTGATTGGTTTTCTTAATCCGGGATCACTAACAATATCAAGATCTCTATAATCTTCTGTTTGACCTCTTGCTTCATCAACAACATCACCAGATTGTCACAGACTTAGATGTTGACTACTAAGTCGTGCGGCGCTTAGCTAGAACTTTCACCCAACTAGTTAAGAAAGCCTTTCCCGAAAGTCACTTGATGCGCTGAGGCAACAAGAAAACTTAGAACTTGTATGCAAAAAGAGCTTGAGAGTTTGTGTGAATGGTTGATTTATATTTCTGAGGTGGTTTGGAGCAAATGACTCCTCCCCTATTTATACATTTACACCTCCTCAATGGTGGTTGGGATCATTTCGATCCAACACCTACAATTACAGTTCTAGATTATTCTAAGGAATATTCCTGGCATATTCTAGGATATTTACAAGTGAAAACTCTTCTTCAAGCTTCCAGGATCTTCCATGATCTTTCTTGAGGTTCTACACTCTTCCGAAACTTGGGTTGGGCCTTTTCCCCCTTTTTGGGCTAGTAGACACGGGCTAGCCTTCGGGCTAAGTGATGGGCTAAGTCATTTAGTCCAATTCCTTTGTCATGGCCCGGCTTAACCCCATTTTCCAAGTCCAAAACAAAAGGGCCGTGACATCCTCCCCTACCTAATCCGTCGACGCCCTCGTCGAGGCATCCTCGAACTCTCGGATCTTGTCTTTGAATTGCCAAAAGGACTCGACGGGTTCCCAACTCGCCTCACTTTCTGGAAGTCCTCTCCAAAAGACTAAGTATTGCGTGCTCGAAGGTTAACCTTGACGCCTTTGAACCCTCTCCGATAAGAATTTCCAGAGACCGCGCACACGTGCCAGCTGCCTCATATAATCCACCTCATAGAGGCGCTGAAGGACCTGCGCAATACACTCAGCAACCAAGAGGTCTCTGGAGGACATAGTGGGACAGTTGTCAGACACCGTACGCAAGAACGAAAAGCAAAACGAGAAGCGTTTCAAACTGATTGAAACCCAGCTGATGCAGATCGCCACCGCGGTCAATGAGTTGAAAGCAAGCGATGGTAATCTACCCTCTCAAGTCATACAAAACCCAAAGGGAAGAGTTAATGTCGTCAATGTGGATGCGGCAGTGGAAGAATCAACCCCGACAACAGACCTAGTTATCGCACCAGTTGGCACGCGCGCTACTGTTGGCACAGAAGATCGGAGTAAGGAAGATTAGAACCGAGAAGAAGAGCTGAATTTAGATGACGTCCAGACCAGTTTAAGGTTGAGCATGCTGCAGACCTACCTGAGAAACTCGTGAACCCTGGTACATTCACGATTCCATGCACGATATGTGAGACATGGGTAAGCAAGTGTATGCTAGATCTTGGGGTTGCGGTCAATATACTCCCATATTCTCTATACTCCAAATCGTCTATGGGACCGCTCAAACCTACAGAATTTGGCTTAATCCTTGCCGAGAGCTTCCAAAAAAACATCAGTAGATGAAGTGGACTCATCAGTTGATTCACGTGTTCTCTTGCGATGCACAACAAATTTATCCATATACAAATTTTCTATTCAAAATCATTAAATATAAAATTAACTTCATACAAAATAATTCAGAATATAATTAAGGTCTTTAACAAACCTATATATATGTAGTTGTCGATCCCGTTGTAGCGTTGTCCAATGTGTAATTGTAGTTATCAACCACCGTCAATCCGCCACCGTCGTTTAAACTCCACCACCGTACGCCACAAACTATTTCCCGCTTTCAAAAAACAAACCCTAAAAATCTTATTTGGGAATCATGTTCCGCTTAGGTAAGTGTGGATTTCGTTTCATTTGATCGTTTTAGTTATAATGAAACGACGTCGTTTTAGTTATTAACTAAAAGGCATCGTTTTATTAAACTGCTGAATTTTGTTTCTTAACAAAACGATGTAGTTTTGTAAAGAAACAAAATGATGTCGTTCCATTAAAGTTCAGAACTTTGTTTCTTATCAAAACGACGTCATTTTACCAAAACACAAAACGCCGTCATTTTGGTGAGTCAAAAATCCAGCAGGGTACTTGGCATCCTGCCCCTAATTCTGCCTCTATTTACGTGTCGACACCTAATTCATTGTCTAAGCCAAATTTTATTTTATAAGAGTTAAAATAATTAATTCTTGTTCCATCATTCAATATAGATAAATAATTCTTGTTCCATCACTCAATACATATAAATAATTCTTGTTCTATTACTAATTACATTCCCTTCTTACATTTCTTCCAGGACCTCCATAATATAGCGAGAAACCGCCGGTAAGAGGATGTGATCTCTCAACTATAGCATCATAACAATTAGGCTTATTTATGTTCATTTCATAATCATCTATTTTGACAGGCGGACCACCAACATATTTTATATTTCGTATAAAATTTATTGAAGCCGCTTTGCCTTCTCCTTCATCTCCAAATTTACCATTACCCATTTCGGTAGAAGTATGCTTTTTATTATTTTTGCAATTAGATATTTCCCCACCAAAAACTGCTTGTTCGGCACCATTTGATAACTGTGGAACAAGTCGCCGAGGCCAATATCCAACAGTAACGCAATCTTTAACCAACCACCAATGTCCTAATTCATCCTAAAATAATACATTTTATATAAAAGAAAATAGTAATAGATGTGTTTATTAAAGTTAATTGTGGTATATACTGTTTTGACTTACTTGAGATATAGTGATATCCATAATCCAATCTTCAGGCAAAACTCCCCCAATTTCAATGTGTTCATTTGTTTGTACGAATCCGTTAGTAACTATGTTAAAACCTCTTTTTAGAGAATATCCTCTAGTCTGTTTTAACATTTCATCAAAATAAAGACTCATGAATTAACAACATTCAAATGTATAGAAGTCGCGGATATTGGGTGATAATTCAATCAAATTTATTACCGTATGTCTTATAAAAAATCTTGTCGGAACAGACATGCCAATTGGTTTATCCGGGGATACCTGATGTGTTTATGTTAATCACGAAATAATTAGGGAGTAAAAAATTAAAGTGTTTCGATTTTCATAGAAATTGTAAATACCATCCAACCCGCTCCGATATATGCATATTGTGGGGTTCCTCGTCCAGATACCATTGAAATTTGAGCAAGACTATATTCCTGTTTAAAGGATACTCGAGGATTCCAAATATCAAATATAGCCGCACCACCAAATATACGATGATCTCCTCTTCTTGTTTCAACGAATGCATACTAAAAAATTACATTAATTCCAAAATTCAAATTTATAACATAACCATTTGACAAAAAATAGACAAATCTTATTTAATACACACCTCACGAGTATCTCTATCGGTCGAATAAGAGTGGCTAGTTTTAGTATTAACATCAATGTCATGCTTATAAGATCTTATAATAGGTATTGTGCCTTTGGGACAATGTTGAGTGAAATTTTTGTCTTTATAAACTTTCAAACTTTTTAGCGGACATCGAAAATTCTTAGGTAACCACCTGGGATGCTTGTTCTGTATAATTTTCAATGACAATATTTAATAAAACTTATATGGTGAAGAACATATGTAATATATCCAAATTTTGTGAAGCACTATAATCATATATAAAATACCTGAATTGTATGATTGATTAAAAGGGGGTGATTTAAGGCCGATTGTCGATATAAATTAACACAGTCAAAAATATCACCATATTTATTCTGAAATATATATATATATATATCAAAATGTTAAAAAAACAATGAAGAATAATTTAACGTAATGACATAAGCACAAATTGCAAATAAGTTATATTACCTTATACGTTGTCACAATCCCCCTGTTCTTGTTAACTCTTTTGATTAAACTTTCATTACAATTATTTTTGTGAACATAGCAATCAAATATGAAGTTTATCATTAATGAAGTAAGAATAAACTTTAAATCTGTAACGAAATTCATATTTCAATTTGAATATTTTGATTAGTGATCTTCTTACTTGTTTATATAATTCTGAAATGAAATAAGTTAATTAATACAACCTTTAATGTAAACAAGATAAATTAATGTGAAAGGATCTAAGTAAAATTATAAGTATTTAAAACGTGTAGATATGAAAATAGATTCAAAATATAAGCAATGGTAATAATAATAATAATAATAAACAAATCAAAAATAATTTTATAAAACCAGTAATTTGTTTTTTAATATTCATTATAAGGAATGGGATCGAGAAGGACCATCAATTAACGTGAGACGGAGCAACATCATCTCGTCCTTTTTATATAAATCTACCGATTGATATTAATAACCGTCACTTTCAACCACTCCTCTATTTTGCAAATCCAATCACTCAGTTTAATTAAAACCAACTTTAATCTTTACCGTTAGATTAATTAAATCAACGGTTGAGATTATGTCTCTCCCGCTCATAAAAAATGCGGATCTCTCTAAAACTTAACTCTTCGTTGTAATCCATAATCTTACCTAGGTCACATGATTTTGATAAATTAGTTTTTTCCGAATTGTTCGGGGTTGATAAATATCATTCTCAATTGATTCACGCTTCCGTATTTGCTTGTTTTAGGAATTTGTTCAAAATTTTATTTTGCGTGTTTTTGTTCAAACTTAAAAGCTTTTAGTTTACTTGTAAAGTTTTTTTTTGATGGGTTACTTGTAAAGTTAATTTCAATGTATACATCAGGGAATTCTATGCATTCATTATGATATGATAAAGTCAAAGTATTTTAAATTTTGGAAATATATCAAAATTAAAGAAATTATAGTTTATCATTCATTAAAGATGGATTCATATGAGTAGAGTTCGGATCTAGAGAGACAGTGGTATTTCGTAAGACATAAGGACTTCCTCTCAATCGTTGATTTTGATTTATTTAACTGTTGAGATTTAATTACTTTTTAATTAAAATAGGTGGTTGAATTTGCAAAATACAAGGGCGGTTGAGAAAGACGGTTTCAGTATCAACCTTTGGATTAATAGAAATCAACGGTTGAAATGATGTCCTTCTATGTCACAAATATTTATTTGTCCTCCTAGAACCATACTCCATATGAGTAAACCTAACTCTATTTTTCATTAAAGTCGGAGTATTTTGATCTCCTCCTAATATATACCCGTCTTAAGATGTTGCTACTGTACGTAATTTGGCATCCAAAATGACAATTTTCCCTATAATCTAACAATTGAAATTTAAAGTAAAATGAACGTCAAATTCATTCGCTCCGTTTTTTTACAATTCCAACCACCTAACTAGTTTTAAGCTCAACCGTATATTTATCAGAATCAACGATTCGGATTTGTCCTATAGTGCGGCATATATAAAACGTCTCTCATGATCTTAATCATATTTATTTATAAGAAAGTGAGACATGACTTCAGTTGTGATTATGTATAATTAAATGCATGAAATTTAAATTTTAAACTATCAAATTTAAGGTTGAGTTCTAAAAAAACGTTAAACTTTTTTGAGACATAAAGACTTAATCTCAACCGTTGGTTAAGATTAATCTAGCGATTGGGATTAAATTATTTTTTAATTAAATTTATAATTGGTGAGTGACGGTTATCAATATTAACCGTTAGATTGATGGAAATTAACGGTTGAGATGATGTCCTTCCGTCTCACATAAATGTATTGGTCCTCCTTGAACCTTTTCCCAAATTTAATTCCTAATTTAATTAAAAAGTAATTTAATTTAAACCGTCAAATTAATCAATCAAATTGTGATATTAAATATTATAGTTTTATTAATATGTATAATATCATTTGATAATCTCATGGATAGTATTCTTTTACGAGTTAAGTTCAAGTGAGGTTAAATTTTTGTGAAACGGAAGAACTTAATCTCAATCGTTGATTTTGATAATATGACGGTTGAGATGAAAGTTAGTTTTTAATAAATTTGGCGGTTGAATTTGCAAAAATACGTGGTGGTTGGTAGTGGAGATTTTTTTCACTTTAAATCTCATCCGTTGGATTATTATAAATCAACGAGTGAGATCACGTCCTACGCTCTTACATAAACTAGTAGTTTGGTGCACATTTGTGTACTAATTAATCTAAAATATGTTTAAAATAACATAAAATAATAAATATGCAGTCTATCATAACTATATAATTATATGAAATCGTAATTATTGATTTAACCAGGGGTAAAATGGGGGTGTGAATTATGGCTTCAAAAAGAAACCGTCAATTCACACCCTTGGGCTTTATATATAGGAAGATTTGATGGTTCTCCTTAAACTTTTCCCATACTTTTACATTGACAGGCCTTTATTGCAGCCCAACACAAATCAAGTTTTATAAACAAGTATGTTTTATTGAAACTGAAACCAGTTACCATATTAAAATAAAGAGGGTTTTTGCTGATAACCACCTATAAGGGAATTATTTTGCTTATAATCACCCATAGAGAATGGATCAAATGAAAAGTACTAGATTAGTTATAAAATGCAAACAAATCTAAACCACTCATTAGATTTCAATCAATGGTTATAATTAAAGAATATTAATTAATACAAAAAATTTCAAAAGGGCAATAGTGGAAATAGACGCATAACATATATTTCAAATATTCTCATTAATATCAATCCCTTATTTTAAGGGATTGAAGTAACCGACTTTCAATTTTTTATTCTTCCATTTTTTCAGTACTATAAAAAAATGGCTTATTTTTACGGGATGAAGATAAAATTAACATTTTTTTTTTCATTCCCTTCATTTTTCACAGATCTATATTTTAAGCGAATGAAGTAACTTCTTCGAAAGATCTATATTTTCCAACCGATGTGTCTCAATTCTCTGTATTTGCGCACCTCAAATAGTCAGAAAAACGCATTAAAAAAACCTGCAGTCGTGCATGTTAATAGATTAACACAGATTCACTATTTACCTACATTTGATTCATGAATCATATAATAGCAAATCATGAATCATATACATTTTATATTTTTAGAAATCGTTTTTCGTATATTATTCTTATAATGATGTTCGTATCTAATTTAAATATCAAAAGTAAACGTAATCTGAACAATGTTAGTGCAAGGTCAACATTTACATATATTTGATTCATGAATCATATGGTAGCAAATCATGAATCATGAATCATGAATCTAAAATGGACAAAAACAAGAATAAACAAATGTATCACAATTTTTCTGCTTGTTAAGAATTATAAACCAGAACATAATATAAGATTCAACATATGATTCATGATCTGACATAGTATGATTCATGAATCATACGGGGTCATTTAATGAATCGTGTACTAACAAATGCTCTTACGCTAAGTGATAACACAATAAGAACCAATTACAACAGACATGTACAAATAGTTCACACATAAAGATGATCTCACACACAATTTCGTATATGATTCATGATTTGCTTCAACATGATTCATAAATCACAGGGGGTCATTTACTAAATCATGTTGAAACCAATCCCTCACATATAAAATCTCGTACATCATACAGCGGTCTGGGTTGATAGAATCGATTATTTTTATTTTTAAATCTCGTACATCATACAGCGGTCTGGGTTTCATGAACCGACATAAAGTTGATCACACTAAGACCGAGCGAACCGAAGCTGGTCTAATCAGGCGCTTCACCTTCATCGATTCCAGTTAGAAGGAAGCCTAAGAAAAGCTAGGGTTTTCCGACGCTCCAAAATCAACCGCAGACTCGTCCTCACAGATCGGCGACCATGGTGGAGCATCTCGCCTCCATCTTCGGAATCAAAAGGACAGAGTTAACTGCCCTTTCTACTTCAAAATCGGCGCATGTCGTCACGGAGATCGCTGCCCTCGTCTCCATAACCGCCCCACCATCTCCCCGACTCTTCTCCTCTCCAACATGTACCAGCGTCCCGATATGATCACTCCCGGCGTCGACGCTCAAGGACAGCCGATCGATCCCAAGAAGATCCAGGAGCACTTTGAGGATTTCTATGAAGATATTTTTGAGGAGCTTGGGAAGTTTGGGCAGATTGAGAGCCTCAATATTTGTGAAACACGATTTTCGGAATCACAACCAAACGGATTGATTTTCGGTAAGTTTTTGGACTAATTTACCCTTCCAGGGATTTTCAAAATTATATTTCATATTTAATCTTTCATATATTTGTAATTCGACCCCAAATTATTAGCCATCAGATCTGTCTTATTTAATGGTCCAGATTTATTTGTATTTTATAATTAGATGTTACTTTTCACCTGATCCTTACTCATCACCCATAAAGATAGAAATTAAAAATAACCACCCATATTGAATCAATTCTTATTTATAGAAGATCATGTTGAACAGTCGAATCTATAATGATGGAGTTATTTTGGTTAGCTTTTTGGCTTCTACCAAATCCAAGTAAGATCAAAAAAATTGGATGGAAGATGTATATATTATTCAGCCTTGACATCAGGTGAAAACTTAAGAAAGCGGAATATTTGTATGCAAACATGCTGCCCATTGTGTGGTTGTCAAAAAGAATCTTAAGTATATATATTTTTGGCATGCTTGTTTCCTACTTGTGCTTGGACAAAACTGAATTTAACATGAGACTTCCATTGTATGCCTTATCTTGCTCGTTGACAGTTTGCCGTTGGAAATCTACATAAGCTTGTCCTTTCATTATTGGACATCTTGTGTAGTCTTTAGTGTCTTTATATGTATCAAAAAAATTCTTACTTATAACCACCCGAGCGTAACGTCGTTAAGTTCTCCGTTACGGAGATGCTTTATCGACTTTTCTCCAATTTTATGTCGACTCTCATCATCCAAGCGCGTAGAATGTAATGTATCAGTACAAGTAATGTGAGCCTCCACCGCACCATGTCTGATAATTTCTGATTCTTTCTCGTTTGTTTGATCGAATTAATCTTACAACATTAGGTGTAAAGTTTCCATCATAACTCAACATCTATCGCATTTGATCACATACCTATTCATCAATTGTCTTCTAATCCACTCACACAAGAAAAAAACAGACTTTTCTCTTGCTGGTAATACATAAGAATTAAAGCTCTCAGACACATTATTTAGTACCATATCACATTTTGTGTCAACTTGAAATGCATGTCTTGAACAATTCTTGGGATTCTAATACATCAGATATTGGTAAGCCCTTTCGTCCTAATAAACTCTTGTTCATGGCCACTTGGCCACTGCATTTTGAAATTATGGTGCATATGTCTTACAGAAATTCTAAGTTTTTGTACGGAAACTTGCTTATTTAATTTATCTACCAACCTCTACACGAATATAACAATAATTAAAGTATTTAGTAAAACTTGAAATCAAAAAGAAGAAACTCAGAGTTTCAAATACTGTTGAAACATAAGAAGGAATCAATGAAGCTTATAGTAAAATTCAGTTTATAACTTAATAAAGGAACTAAAAAAGATTTTGTAAAACTTATAGTTTGTAACTTTTTCGGTGGAGGTATCTATAAAGGAAAAGGTTATGACCAGGGGGCCGAGGCACGTTGCTACAATGGGTTCAATTAACCCCTATAAAATATGATAATTGCACTTAACTATATACTAAATTACTTAATTAACCCTTTAGCTTGAGCATTTTTTATTGTTTGACCCTGTAGAATTTAATTTAGAGCTCTTATAAAAAATTGACCCCATTGAAAAACTTTGCTGGCTCCGTCACTACTGTGACTAAAAATAAGTTACGCATAAGATACAGAATTATCCAAATGGGTTCAGTTCTAACAGGACGTTTATTTTTTGTGAAACATGTAGATATTAGCTCAGACGTTGATTCAGATTAATTTGATATTGAATTAACAAAAAGAATAGGGCAGTTAGGAGTGATAGTTCTCAATATCATACGTCGAATTGATAAAAATTAACGATAAAATTAACGATTGAAATTATGTCTTCTATTTCATAAATATTTACTTTATTCTCTTGAAACCTATTTCTTACCCAAACGATATTATTCAAACACTCATATTATAAAGGAAGACGTACGTTTTTTGGTTTTTAAATCTATGATGTTCATTATAGAATATGCACCTCTTTTTGCAAAAAAATCTAAAGTTTGGACCTCAAACTAAAATTTATATATTTATTTAGAGGAAGGGGTTTTAGGAGAATATCTAATTTTATGTAAGACGGTGAGACATAATCGCCAACCAAAAAAATAACCACCAAATCCATCTCCTCGTGTTTTTGCAAACTCAATCGCCTATTAATTAAAAATCAACATTAATCTCAATCGTTAGATTAATCGAATCAACGGCTGAAAATATGTTCTCCCGTCTTAAATATTTATTAGTCTTCCTTGATCCTAACTCATTATTTAGAACCCATTTATCCTACCGTAAATTTTGCTTGTTGAAGTGCCTAGTTAAATTTGAGATTTACCATTGAGATGCCCCGAACTGAATTTTGGATCCATGTAAAGTGTTATGTCGAGTTATATGAGACGATAGGAGTACAGTATCTCGATCCTTGATTTCTATTAATCTGATACCGATAACGTTTAATATTGATAACCGTCGATCTCTATCCGCTCTATGATTTTTGCTAAACGTTTTATTATAATTAAAATAATTTAATCTAAACCGCTAGATTAATCAAAACCAACGGTTGAAATTAAGTCTTCTCATCGCAAAAACGAATTGTTTCCCTAGAATTCAACCGAGGAAGACGTTTTTTTTGTTTTAAAATCTCTGGTGTTTAATATAGTATGCATCTCTTGTTGCAAAAATCTAAAGTTTGGACCTCAAATTGAAAATTGTAGAGAGTTTAGACCCATTTGTCCTTCCCTAAAATTTAGTTTGTTTAAGTGCTTAGCTAAATTTGAGATTTACTGCTGACATGCACCCAACTGAATTTTTTTTCTTTTTCAATAGTGATTACATTGGGTACAATTCATAGAGATCGTATACATGATATCTATTCTAATCATTTGAAGCTCTGGTCACAACAACGGACATCCAACCCATAATCGACAAGCATCAAACACGCATGTCTCTTCCGCATAGATGATCAATGATGCTAAACTCCACGTCCAAGGGCGACGGCGAGAAAGAAAAGCCTCCAAGAGAACAACATGAATAACGGCGAAGAGCCTCCACGCACAAGGCAGGGGTGAGCAACAGCCTCCCACAAGGGAGGAGCACTTCTCGCACAATCTCGAGCGCTCTTAGTTGTTAGACCAAGATCATGACCATCACCCATCAGTCGACTCGCACCCAACTAAATTTTGAATCCATGTAAAGTGTTATGTCGAGTTATGCATCTCAATCGATGACAAAATGAATTAGCACAAATTACATTAGTAGTGAGATCGATGACTTCAATATTAACAATTGTTTGGATTATTAAAACTAATATTAATGCAAAGAAAAATATGTACTACTTTATTATATATTTGCATTAAAATACGTGTATGTAAAGGGTTCAACACCCCGGAATAGCATGATTTCTCCTCACATTTGTGTAGGAGATGTTTATTGTCCCACTCTTGTGTGGACTTAGTGATTCTTCCCCTTGTAGGTGGAAGCTGTTGATTGATCACAGTTGTGCCTAGTGATGCTATCAGGTTGTGAAAGAGGGTTATTTGAGTGCGCCTACAGAGTCTTCATGATATTTGCTCAAGATTGATGGGAAGAGGAGTCGTTTGACCTGTTCTTCAATTGGATTTATATGTACTAGATGATATTGTATCTTGTACTAGTATTCTACCCAATGTAACCCGTATAAAAAAAATGATACTTATAAATTAATATATAATAAAGTATTTTGATTAGTTTTATAGTTAATATTTAATAAAAATAACAGGGTATAATTTAATGAGGATAGGAAATGTGACTTCATTTTGTAACCGTCAATAGCACCATTTTCTCATTATATATAAAATAGAAAATAGATAACTAGGAAATGTATCATGTGGATCCCTCCAATTTGGTGGACTCGTAGATCCTCTCTTGCATCCGTTGATTGCATTTTTTGGACGCACCAGATTGTGTCAGCGCATTGGAACAATCCGGTGCATCCAAAAAATACAATCAACGGATGCAAGAGAGGATCTACGAGTCCACCAAATTAAATGGATCCACAGGATACAACCTTTAGATAACTATAGATGATTTGAATCTTCCTGTCAATCTCTCACCAAAAGTAATACTTCTCTTCGACTTTTGGACATAAGAAAATCAATATAAATAAAGAAAAGCGCAACTAAACACAACCAAAATACTGGATTTGAAACCATGGATCCAAATCGGCCTCTTTCTTGCACTCTTGTTCCCTTATGGTACATTGTGTTCACCTCATCCATTGCCCATCCCATTTTTGTATAATCAGATTGCATGTGCATAACTTGTATACCATTCCTGCTAAGATAATCGCCTATTCCCCAAACCTTATTACACAGCGTAATATATGCTTCCATATCACAATCGGCGAATCCAAAAGGCGATAATGACTCGATTCTGATAAGTTTCGAGTCTTTAAAGAACAACTTATGTTCACTTTTCTTCTTCCACACCTTCTTGTGGTATTCTTCCAATACCCAAAAGCTCTGCATGTAATTATTATCATCAGTGAAAAAAAGACCTAGCTCCTTTATATTTGATAAGAAACTTCTTAGTCCGGGTCTTTTTGATCGATTCTTGATGAAGAGGGAATATATTCCATTTAAGTTGCTCAAGGTCAAAAGCAATAACTCGAGTTGTACCCACCAAAAAATGTATACGTCCACTAACTGTTACTGCCGGAGGATGAATAGGCTCGGTAAGGCTCACACTTCGCATATGGTTAAGTTTCCTCCATATTCCAGGACTTTTGGAATTATAAAGATGGCAGACATATTCATACCTGTATGGGATGTTCATCGAGTAATGTTAATCTTAGTATGAAGAACTGAAGAGGATTCAGACTCATCACAATAAGTCCGTATCGCTCAGAAGATTCATCACCCGGGTTTGAAATCTGCAGCCACTCCTCAGTGGTTGGTTTGCAAATATAACAACGTTGTTTACGATGTCTATCCAAGGTTTTACAAAACACAAGTCCTGTTGTGTCCGAACAAGCTTTGACTATCAAAATAACATCTGGTATAAACTCTAAATTGATACTCAAAGATGAAAAATATTGAATGTTAATATCACCAGCCCTTCGGATAAATTTAGAATGATAATTATCCGTGATCCGAATAAAACCTGAAAATATATCAAAGTCCTTGATGAAACTATTATCATAAGCAAGTGCATTCAACGATTTACATGATGCCTTGAAGCTAGCTAGAGCATCAAGGGAGGAGCAACGCGACATGATTTCCTTTATTATGTCGTCCGGAAGTCCTTTTTCACGCCTTTCATAGATTGCAAGGCGGAAAATGCGCATTATTACTGAAAGTAACTCTAGCAAAAACAAAAAACATCCAGCTTGTAAGAGTAAAATACTTTGCTACATACATATAAATGTTTTATAAAAGAAAATCTGAATCGAATAACCTTCTTCGGCGGTTTCCAAGCATTGACAAACATTGGCGTTCATATCGTATATCAGCCAACCCGCCGGAACAAACAATTTGTTCCACAAGTCCTTCGCCATTTAGGAATTAGATTGTGAGAGATGGAATGCAAAATTTTATGGCTCTTCACGTTGTTTCACTACGGAATGGGACAACGTGCTGGCAGGTTTGGCCTCAATGTCTTAATTTTTACATTCTATGAATAAAGTAATTAGCTATTTGCATAAAAATTATTAAAATTTCAAATTATAAAAATACTTTGAAATTAATTTCTATATAAAATGGTTGCGCTTTCTTTTGCATCTGGCCATTTCAATTTTAAAATCAAGCATTTTTAAGTGAGGCTCAACTAGAAGTGTACAAATTGGATCGGGTTATAGCGCAACTAGTTTTGGAAATTTTATCAAATAATATATTGTATTTCAAAATAATACTCGGTGGTTTAAATTCATAAATACATGATTTACTTTAAATTGAGATAAAAATAAGAGTTAATTACCGAAAACCATTATCATAATATCTCGTTTTACAAAAAATCCCATTTCAACAACTAATTGGGTGTGGTTTTTTAATATTATTTTATTAATTAAAATATTTATGATAATTGTAAAAATTCACTATAATAATATCTATTTTTGTAAAAATCCATCATTTTAATAACTAATTATGAATAGCTATCAACGATCCTAATCATAATTAAAAGCTCCCATAGTAATTTAACTTATCGAAATATGTTTACTAGTATCATGACGTTTCAATTTAACTACGAATGATGTCAATAGAGAGATGCGAATAAAATGGTAAAATGAAACTCATGTTTGAACGCTTATTGTTGTTGCAAAATGACTATCGACTGCCCATTTTGCAATTATTGTAAGTTGCAATCACTACAATCACTGCGATCACTGTTAATGTGGCATAAAAAAGTGATATCATCAAAGTCAAATGTTTTTTTTATAAAAATTAGTCCAATGGGAATGGCTTCTGGAAGACAGTCAAAGTTCGTGAGGCGCAGGGACATCATCTCGATTGTTGATTTGTTTTAATCTAACGGTTGATATTAATAACGTCACTCTCAACCACCCTGCATTTTGCAAACCAACAGTCTAACTTAATTAAAACCCAACTTTAATCTCAACCTCTAGATCAATCGAAAACAAAGGTTAAAATGATGTCCCTCCATTACTTGTCTCCCTAGAACTTAACCTTAGTTAAATGTGTTATCCACAATATTTTTTTTAAAATTTACTTATTAGGGTCTAGCTTAGTCAATTGAGCAGGGGCTTTAAGTATCCGTCTCCGGAGACAATCATAGTTTGATTGTTTATGGAGATAGAGTGAAATTCCTCTATGGAATAAGATAGAGGAAAATATTACACAATTATTTAATAATCTCAATTTCCATATGTGCACCAACCTTATGACAATAGCTATAAATTGATTCCACAAAAATTTATCCAAGAGACCTAAGAAATGGAAATGAACAAACTTGCATGCTGCTTTAAATATGCAGCGGTTGTATTTTAGACAAAAGTGACGTTGGTTATATCTTCGCTCTAATTTATGGACCCGGATTTTATGCATTTCATTTATTTTTGCGAGTATGAAAATAACATCGTTTTCCAATGTTTATTATGATCCTACATATAGTTCTGTATGAACTCTTTACTAAAAGTATGTAATTTTGACCGGAGTAAAATATGTTGCATTTTTTATAGCGGGTACAATGGATACATATCTTTCACATATCATACATGATAATCATCTTTTCTAATCATTTGAATCTATGATCACAATGGACACCTTCACCCAATCTTTGACAAACATGTCTATCCCCGCTCACACGATCAACAACTCCAAAAACTACGACGCGACCAAGCAAGCCCCAAGTCCAAAGGCGAAAGGAAAGAGACATTCAAGTAACATCTACAAGAGCGACAAGAAGCCTCCTCGCACAAGGTGGGAGGAAAGCAACACTTTCCATAAGGAAGGAACACTTCCCACAAAATATGAGAAATGATGCGTCTAGTACGGATAAACCAAGAACATAACCATTAAGCCATCGTCCCTTTTTGCATTTGAAGTCCTAACTTATGACGGTATGAACCATGAAGGATTGGGATCCCATACAGCAAACTGCAGTTTGCAGCGAGTAAAATAAATTTTATTTAAATTAAATTTATTTTTAAATCTTTTAATTAGTTGTTGATAAGTTTTTTTAAAATTGTCATTCCTTTATAAACGGGTTTAGTTAGTAAAATATGGTTATAGATTAGGATATAAAAATAAAAAATCGTTTTAATAATATATATTTGGAATTTAATTCCTTTATAAAAGGGTTTAGTTAGTAAAATTTGGTTATAGATTAGGATATAAAAAATTAAAAATCGTTTCAATAATATATTTTTAAAATTTAATTTTTTTATAAATAGATGTATAGTTTATATAGATTAGATAAGATAAAATGTGATCCGCTGCAAAAGGCTATACGCAGCACCGAATCCTAATCTGGGTATGAAGGGATATGTTGCCGTGTGGCTGAAGTTAATATGTTACTGGGCATATATTAAAGCCGGGCCGCGTAAGATTTGTTTTAGATTGGCGATTAGATCTGACGTGGCACAATTTGCTTCGGTATTTGGTGATGTCAGTTTATGAATTATTGAACGTTGGAACTTTGTTAATCACCGAGTTGACCATCATTGACTTCTTTAATTTACTTTCATCCTTATGTAACGGATAGTTCATCTACGACCTCAAAGTTTGATATTTTTCAATTTAGCTCCTCATTTGTTTCTCAAAATATTAAATATTTTTACTTTGTCACTTTCTGTTAAATTTCACATTGTACACATTACTTTCATAGTTAATTTTGGAAATTAAAAACGTATCGTGCGACAATCAATTTCTTGAAAGCCGCAATTTTCCAATATTTTAATATCTGAAAGAGATATAATCGTTAACTTATCTTCTAGAGGTACCAAATTGCAATTAAAATAACTTTCGATATTAATGACGTCCAGACCCCTGAAGATTGAATTAAATCGAAAAGCATACCCTGGCGCCCGCAATTGGCTTTCTTCTCTCACCTTTTCACTCAGAATCCAAAGCTCGGCCGATTTCAAGGTCTCATCTTTTTCACTCAAACCGCCCTAAACTCACTGCTATTCGATCTTCTCTACTCGCCGCTTTTATAATCTCCGTGTTTTAGAACTTTTTGTTGATTGTGAACTTTTTGATGTTTTGTGAATTAGGGCTTTTGGAGTGTGGTTATGATCAGAGGAGAGATTCAATTAGCGCCGCCTGGTGCCAGCGATTCTGACTCCGATCCTTTGATTGAGAATCAGGTAGTGAAAGATGATGGTCTTTCTGAGGCTGAGGAGGAGGAGGAGGAGGATGGCGGTTTGCTTCCTGCCTGCCGCATTTGTCTTGAATCTGATTCTGATTTTGGTATGTAATTTTTGATTTCTGCTTCTTGAATTTCTGTGTAAAAATGTGTTTTGATTTCTTATTTTTAATTGAATGATTTGAAATTGTGTTTAGCTGATTATTCTATTTGCTTGAAGCTAGACATGAAGTTTACTTGATATCCAGCTCGTATTAATTATTATACGTGTTTTTGTACATTTATGATCGACTCTGGTTGTTTACCTATTGTTTACCACTTCACATTGTGTATTGAGCTTGCTATTGATATTATTATTAGTGTTGTTGATGCAAATACTTTTGTATGTTTATTGGTTGTAATTACAGGGGATGGGTTGATATCTCCTTGCATGTGCAAAGGGACGCAGCAATTCGTGCACCGTTCATGCCTTGACCATTGGCGGTCTGTTAAGGTAAGATATTTGAATTTTGAAATTTTGAATTTTTGAATTTGCGCGCGGAGTAAAACGGAACAATGATGTTCTTTTTCATTTATTGTCTACAGGAAGGGTTTGCTTTTTCTCATTGCACCACGTGCAAGGCTCAGTTTCATCTGAGAGCTGCCCTGTATGAGGACAACTCGTGGCGCAAAATAAAGTTCAGACTATTCGTCGCCAGAGATGTCTTCCTTGTTTTCCTTGCAGTTCAAACCGTAAGTTGTTGTCAAGCGGACTTTGTACTTAAACCGTAACCATGTAAATTTAGTATATTACGCAGTTAAAGTATAACAAAACGTAGCATGTTCATTAATCAGTAGTTGACAACTAAATCTTTTGAGATTCTACTGGTTTATGTTTTTTATTATGGCTGAAAATTGTACTTTCCTTAGAGAACTTATGATGTGTTGAGCGCTTCTATTTTATCATGTATTTGGCTTGTTTGGAGGGATACGCTTTGTGTGTTGAGCTTTGGCATCTCACATTAATCGTATGTTAGTAATTGTTTTATGATTTTTTGGTTACACCACGTTTTCTTCTATTACTTACAGTTCATTGCGGTGTTGGGTGGCTCTGTTTACACCATGGACAAGGATGGGACTTTCAGAAATTCATTTGGTGATGGCTGGGATCGCTTATTGTCAAAGCATCCAGTTCCATTTTATTATTGTATAGGTGAGCGGTGAGGTTGCAGCTAACTCATTTTACTGTCCAAACTTGTTTCGAAACGTCATAATCTTATATGGTATCTCCTCATTTCTCTTAATTTGTATGATTGATTGAAGTCAATATTGCAGGAGTGCTGCTCTTCTTTGTGGTGATAGGCTTTTTTGGCATGCTTTTTCATTGTTTCTCCATGAACAGAATTGATCCTAGGCTTGCTGGTTGTCAAAATTGCTGTTACGGTTGGGGCATCTTGGACTGTTTTCCAGCATCCATGGAAGCATGCTTAGCGCTCGTCATTATATTCATCGTCATCTTTGCCATCCTTGGGATCGCCTATGGTTTCCTTGCAGCTACTATGGGAATCCAACGGATTTGGCAAAAGCACTACCATATCCTCACAAAGAGGGAGCTCACAAAGGTTAATTTATTTCCCAATCATTCTATACAATTTTGTTAGTCTTTTTACATATATGAATTTCTTCCTTACATGGAATTTTTAATATCATCAGGAGTACATAGTGGAGGATCTTAACGGCTGCTACACCCCACCAAAGCTTGAGCCACAGCATGAGCAGCGGTTGAAACTTCTCAAGCTGTTATAAAGAAATTTTCAAAACCCTCGCACATTGCAGGGCAAGCTTCATACAGATCATGTTTGTAGAACCCAGGAGAAGAGTCACTACTTGCCTTCCCTTGAACCTGATACCATCTTGTAAATTCTGCTCAACTACAGTCTCAGTTATGTATCATATAGTATAGTAATTGTAAACACAAGACTGATGTGTTCACCTTTAATGTTAGAATTTGGATTGTACTTCTGGTTTGTCTCTTGGGAAATGTTCTCATGGTTGTGGTGTTATGGTTTAGTCACTAGCATACTGATACTGATGCATGCATAATCTATTCTTTATACAACCCTCCTCATTTTCTCATTCACATTTCCTCATAATAGCATCAGTGACAACTTAAGGAAACCAGAGTTTACTTGGTTACAATAGAAATTGGAGCTATATCAACCTGAAATACCAGCATGAACCTACTATTAAACAGTTATTGCTGGATGGAAACTACACAAATATTAGTTCGATTTGAATATCGAACTACCTACACACACAATGATATACAGAAGCGTGTGACTATTCATCATCGGGCAAGTTCACTTTTAAATCCATCGTCACTACTGAAAATCAGATGATCACCATCCCGAATCACCTCTATACTGTCGATCTCAGCATTGTCTTTCGTAAAAACTCTAGTCGGTAAAAATCCATACTTCTTCAGTCCCAGCTCAAGCAAGTCTTTAAATTTATCGGGAAGTAAGATCAGCTTCCCTGTATGATCGCCTTTCTCTGGCCAACTGATTGTTACTCTGGGAGTAGGATAACTGGCTTCGCTATCGGGGATTTTGGTTTCTGGGACGGTTGAGAGTATGTCCCGATCTCCAGTAGCAGCTGATATAATGCCAAATATCGAGTTGCCAAAGTTATTACTATTTCTGCGTCTTGGACGTGTTTGACTCCATGACCCATCAAGAAATGACAATAAGCCGTCTTGTTCTTGGGGAACCATCACTGGCTCGCTTTTGTATTTTCCTAGGAAGTTTCTATTGCTGTTAGGCTCCACAGAAATGACTGATTGGGTTTTTGCCAGTTTGTTAGACTGGAAGAACAATGCTTTGATGTCATCATGGCCTTGCTGATCCGCTAAGGCTCTTGGTGTCCAACCGTGCATGTCTGGTCTGTCAACATCTGCTCCTTGTAGCAAAAGGTATTTAACAATTTCTATGCTTTCTTCACAAACTGCAACATGAAGAGCTGTAGTTCCGTTGCTCTTCGGCAGCCTCACATCCCCACCACATCGTACAATTTCTTTAAGCAATTTCAAGTCTTTCTGCTCAACTGCTAGACATGCGTATAGCCCAACATCACCACAGCTCAACATTGCACCATTCTCCATTAAAAGCTTTGCTATTGCAGTGTGCCCATGCAGTATCGCTTCCCACAGCGGAACATTTCCCTCCGAGTCTGCATAGAGCAAGAATATATTAATTATAACCCAATAGTTATACATTTTTGTAACAAGCAGCATTTACATCATTAAATCTTTACTATCTGCAGTTTGATTATTTTCAGACTCAGATCTGCCATAAAGTCCAAAATGTGTAAAACTCACGACGGAAAGTCAATTTGATTCAAGGTCTAATCTCACACTGCATACGTACTCTATCATGTTAAGTTTCCGTGTTTTCAAGCAAATGTATAATATTATCAAACCAACGTGTCAACGTGATGCACTTACTACACACGCATACCCGGTGGCCGATCCAGAGGTTGAAGTTAGGGGGGCAATTTTTTTTCTTCAAAAAGTATTATAATAAAATATTTTGTGATAATTTCATAGGATCATTTTTTTAATAATACACAATCGTAAAATATCAAAAAATAAAAAAAAATCACATTTAGAATATCTAGGAATCGAACCTAGACCTTCAAGGTCTTTGCCAAAGCTTGATTCCACCACGCCAGCAAGCATTCATCATTATTTATTCTCTATATAGTGTATAATGTATTAAAAATTAACAAAAGTGACTGCAGAAGTTAGGAATCGATCCTTGGCTTACCAAGTTACTAACCAACCCAGCTCCGCTGCACTCTTTCGTATTCAAGTTGCATGTATAGTTTACATATATATAAAAATCAAGCAAGGGGGGCACGGGACCCTGCAATCCCCCTTGGATCCGCCTCTACGCATACCCGAGCAGGCGCACGTTATAGCTATATGTTTATTATTGTTCATACAAAACGAACAAAGCAAGCTACCTCGGCTATTAGGATCTGCTCCATAATCTAGCAGTAGAAGCACACAATTTTCGGATCCATTGGTAGTAGCAATATGCTGAAAAAGAGAAATTTAGGTGAAAACATAAAGAAGAAAGATTGTTTGTTTAAGGAGAAGTAGATAAGAAAATCATAATATTAACTTCCTGCTTACCAGAGATGTGCGCCCATTTCGGTCAAACTCGTTAGGGTCCAAACCACGCTTTAATAACTGCCCCATTAATGAGTCGTCATGTTACAATCCCACATTGGCTAGATGGGCAACCATCTAGTGGGATATAAGATCAAGAGGTTCCCTCCCATAATAGACTAGTCTATTGTGGCGAGTTCTTTCGTTGAGCTTGTGTCCCTAACATTTGGTGCACCACGTTGAGAGCCAACACGAAGGGAGCGACCTGGGAAAGGGCTACCTGATTGTCTAAGAGGCCAGAGTGAAAGCCGTCCAGAGTGGGCCGATGAGGACGTCGGTTTCCATAGGGGTGGGCAATGTTACAATCCCACATTGGCTAGATGGGCAACAATCTAGTGGGATATAAGATCAAAGGGTTCCCTTCATTTGCTGCCTTTTACATTACCACTTGTTCCTATTTATATCATCTGCCAAATTATATTTATGTCCTTCCATACATCCCATACATCCCCATACATCCCCATACATCCGTAACATTCCTTCCCCCTTTGGAGAACCTTGTCCTAAAGGTTAGCAGTTCTGGTGGCCGTGGCAGTGAGAACAAGACAAACCAACTAGTGAAGCATACCCTGTGATGGCATGTAAATGTCATGGCACTGCTCCCCAACTTTGTGTTTATATGTGTCACTTGCAAAGCATGATCGGTAAGTTTGGGCACACTCTTGGGCATACTTGCAAAGCAGTCAAGTTCCCTTTCAAAAGTAAAGACGGACCCAATAATAAAACTGAAAGATTGCACACTGCGTCATCAAGTGCGAACTCATTTACCCTTTCAAATGCCAATCCAACCACAAATCTCCATAATAAAATATGCTCTGCACCTTCGAGACACATTTTATAAAGACTTGGCTTGATATGAATAAAACGGTAAATTACCGTTTTACCATTTCCCGTTTTACCGTTTACCGTTTTACCGAACCCAAATTTTTCATTCTGTTTACCGTTACCGTTTTAGCGAAATTTCGGTAAAACGGTAAACCGGTAAATTTTCAAAAAATTACCGTTTTACCGAAAATTTACCGAAATATATATAAATAAATATTTTTAAAATTATTTCAGATTATTTTTAAATACTTTCTTATTTTTTTACTATTTTTAATATATATTTTTTATTAATATAATATATATTCGGTAAATTCGGTTAAACGGTAAATTACCGAAATGAAAAATCTCTTCCATTTACCGAAACTTTTTTACCGATTTACCGTCGGTAAATTTACCGTTTTACCGTTTTACCGAATTTTCAAAAAAACGGTAAAATATTTCGGTAAATCATTTCGGTAAATCGGTAATTTCCCGAACTTTGCTCTGCCCTAGATATGAAGTCCAACCAAATGGTCAGTGATAGAGCCAAACTGAAGTAAAAGTCCAACAATAATACTTGTCCATCAAAAGAGTTTAAGACAAGCGCCTTTTTCAGTTTCAGGATCCAATCTCATCCAATCAACAACCAACAATTTATACTTGAAAGTCAGAGTCATATTTAAGACCATGATCCTAACCTTGGCAGCAACCACCATCTGGCCAACCTCAAAAAATGATGAAGCACCACCATACTTTCCTTCCTCGCTACCTCTCATGAATTCAACAATCAACCCAACAAAAATAAAAAAGTCAAGTAAATCACATTCTCCATCAGACTTCTTATTCACCATTGTTCTAGTAAAAGCTGAATCCATCTTCAAAATCCAAGATGACAAGCGAAGAGATGCAACTGAGTGATCATTCACATAATGAAGTCCTAGTGAAATCTTATACTCTACAAAAATACCAATACAAACTTTGGTTGATGTGGAAAATAGCAGGTCATCCATTTGGATTGAAGATAGCACTAGATACATACTGTGCTCATAAAATGAATCCATAAACAAAAACATATCCGGAGTGTTTTGTGGTAAAATAAGAAAGAATTCTTCGACCAAGGTAACTTGAACTGAGCATCAACAAACCTTAATATCTTTCCATAATAAGAACAAAAATTCTCTAAATCATTTTCACAAACAGTTGGTGTGCATATACTCACATATGGCGAAGAAAACAAAGCTTCATACCTTGTTTGACTACTAGCCACAAGTATAACATCAAGTTCTTTCACAGTGGCTGTTTTGAAACGAAATTGTCTGAACATACCTCTGCAGGGAGCTTCACAATCGTAGACAATTCTACATCAGAATCCATTGAACCTTTATGAACAACATCTATTGCGGTGGATGTATTCTCGGTTGTCAACTTTGACTCGGATTGGCCTTGGATCGGAGAAGGGTTTGTTACATCAAGCATCATTGGTTGGAGATTGAAAAATTGAATTTCTGAATTTGACTTCAATGACTGTTTTCTCTGAGCGGATCCAGTGATGGCTTCCAGTTTCTTTTCAATTATATCCACCTGTGCGGATTGTTGAGCCGCTTGAACACGAAGCGATTCAGTTTGAGTACGCAGCGATTCCTTTAGCGATTCCTCCATCCGTTTGAAATTGTTGTTGATTTCTTCAATCTGTCTCGCTGCTGCTTCTAGTGTGGAAACGCATCAGTGGCTCTGATACCACTTTGATGAATGTTTATAAGCTTAAACTAAGATTTAGAAACAATACTAAGACCTCACAATGCAATTTTACAATATACCAAATTTCCGCAAACATAAATCAAGCTAATTTATCTAGACGCGTAAACTATATGACACAAGATATACGTGGAACCAAAGAACCTATAAAAAATCACAGAATCTCAGCCGCAAAGAACGAGTATTAATCCACTAAGTAGAGAATAGGTTTTACAACGGATTACTTAAATCTTGACAATCCAAGAATGAGTTAAATTAAACACCAAAAACTGAACTGAAGACGAACTACAAAAATCAATAGTACTGAAACGAAAGCACCTGGACAAGACTCGAAGATCTTCGGCGGAACACTCCATCAGAAAACTCCATATCCAGCACACTAACCCTCGAAATCATCAATCTTCCTCTCGTTGTCGCTCAACGCTTCTCGAAGAACCAGTCGTCTCAATCGCCTTCAACTAGTCGCAATCTGCAGCCGCTTCATCGTCAAACGCCAATCCAAACAAACTACACGCTGCTGCTTGTGGAGAAGCGAGTTGAAACGGCATCACACTATCATCCCAACTATACAAACATCACTTGCTCAATCAAAGTCCATCCTTGCTGCCTTCACTTGTAATGGACCAGCCATCTTAGGCCCAACCTTTAAAAACAAGCAACCAACCTCTTTTGAACTTGGAAGGACAATATTCTTGTTGTCTTAGCCACAAAAGCTACACAACTTCAAGCCTTAAATGTCCACTATCCTCGACACGCAGGCTTGAGATTCAAATCAAAATTCAGCTCAAAACATGACTTATTTCTCAACATGTAGAATAGACCTGATTATAAACCAACTTATGAGGACAAAGATGGCGATTGGATGCTTGTTGGAGATGTTCCTTGGGAGATGTTTACGTCAACATGTAAAAGACTGAGAATTATGAAAGATGCAAAAGCTAGAAGACTTGGTCAGTAATAAAATTAGAATATGTATAGCAGAAACATCATAACTGATCAGCATGATTTGTCTCATTAGGCTTCAATCATATACTTGATAAAAAACTAATATACAGTATACACCACGCATAGTTGATTTTGTTTATACAAAAACCTAGCTTAAATATGATATGAGATACGGATAACCTGTTTCCCATTAGCATCGGAGTAATTAAGTTCAAATCCCCAACAATATTATTTAATGGTGATGCAAAATATAATCGTATATATTTAGTCATATAACCTAGTTAAAGAAAATAAATTATTTAGGTTCAAAAATAAAGCTCGTATGTTAAGATATATATTATTCAGTTAGTTTTCATAGTTCATCTTCTCTCACATGTTTTTACATGCATAATTGCTTCGTTGCTAATACTTTTAAACACATCTCTCTCAATATAGCACACCAAGCTATCATTAAGAAATTCTTCTCCGATTTTGTTCGTAAATCTGTTTTAATAATCTTCATTGCCGAGAATGCTCTTTCCACGGTAGCTGTTGCAACTGGTAACACTAAAATCAACTCAATAACACAATATACCAAGGGAAATGCAGTGTGGTATCCTACTTCAACCATCTTTCTTGAAGATCTCCAATGTCGTGTAGTGTAGAGAATGTTTCATTTTCTCTCATCTCATAAACCCATCCCTTTAATTCCTCTTCTAACTCCATCAAATCAAATTTTGAGAAATCTTGAGGATACAGAATCGCAAGTTGAATTATCGTTGATACATTAAAATTGGAGAAAGAATTCTTCGGATCAAAACATCCAATATAAGTGAGCAATTGTATGCTTGACTCACAATACCGATGCTCCATCTCTTAGTTGATTCGATCAATCACCTATTTATATATCAAATATTAGCACAAACTTTAAGTAAAATATAGTAAAAAGATGAAAAATAATTCAAGTACCTGATAAAATATATCAATTCAAAAATATTTTTCATTAGTTGTCGTCTCATGACTCAAACAAAGACGACTTTGAACTGCATATTCCATATTCATAACCCCAATTTTATTGTTGACACAGAAATTGTTGACACTTTCCAAAAGATCATTCCAACCATTCTCTTTTTCTTTTTTTTGGTTTTGAATCAAACTCACGGCCTCTATAATATTTTGATCTTCTCTGCAAAAATTGTGACAAGACATTTATCAACCCCAAAACTAATTTCATCAAGTGAGCAATGAATACAAATTAATAAGTTTTAATTTTTTGAATCACGCTAAAGGCAAGTCCTCGAGATTTGTAGTCGGTTGTATCACTAAATATGTTGCTAAGAACTTCGATTGTTGATGGTCATAAAGAAAGGAGACGAATAATAGTTGTGAAATGTGAACCCCAACGTGTAGCTCCAGGACGAGCCAACTTTCTTCTTGATTCAATCCTTTTCCTGTACAAATTTCACAGTTTGCTAGCTTCTCCACCAAGCGTTCATGTTGCACTTGTCGAAATTCATCCTTTCTTTTGCATGAAGCACCGACCATATTAACAACCATAGACAAATATCCAAAAAAATCACACAAAAATTGATTACTTTGCGCAACGGCCACGACAACCAACTGTAGTTGATGAGCAAAACAATGAATATATCTTGCCGAAGGATTTTCATTCAATATAAGTGTTTTTAACCCATTAAGATCACCTCGCATAATAGAAGCTCCATCATATCCTTGACCTCTTAGCATAGATAGAGACATCCATGCTTAGATAAAATTTCATCTATCCCATTTTTTAAAGATATTGACGTGTTATCAACAACATAAACAGGTCCAATAAAGCACTCCATAATGATTCCATGGTTGTTCACATATCTTAAAATAATAGCCATTTGCTCTTTGATGGAATAATCACGAGCTTCATCAACTAGTAGTGAAAAGACTTTATCCCCAATATCACTAATGATTGCTTTCGTAGTCTCGGATCCACATGCTTTTATAATATCCTTTTGAATCAAAGAAGAAGTAAGTTTATTATTACCTGGCGCATTTTCATTCATCACCTTTCCAACATCATTATTTCTCGCAGAATACCAATCAAGAACTTCAAAAAAGTTTCTTCTATTAAGGGATTTTTCCATTTCATCGTGACCCCGAAAAGTCAATCCTTGTTGAAGTAACAATCTTACAACATCAACAACTGGAGTCAACCGTGTGCGATACGAATCTTTTAAAGCCTGTCTCGTTGATAATACTTTTCTTAATATACTTTGTCTTTGATCCTTGAAAGTAAAAAATAATGTTTTGGCATTATATGAGCGCTACCCACTTCTCCAACGTGTTCTCTAAACTTTTCAGGACCCTTTCTCCAATTCTGAAATTCTTTTTTCACAAACACATCATTTCCTTTTTCTTCTCCTCTAAAAAGGTAACACAAGAAACAAAATGCCCCATCTTTAGAAATACTGTATTCTAACCATTCTCACTTCTTGAACTACTTACTTTAAAGCACCTCAAAGTATTTCCCGAATAAGTTTTTGGAAAAGTATGTGAATGCGGTTGACAAGGACCTTGAAGAATATATGCCCCTTTAACTGTGTCTCTCACCTGAGAATCATAATCATTGATTGGTTTTCTTAATCCGGGATTACTAACAATATCAAGATCTCTATAATCTTCCGTTTGACCTCTTGCTTCATCAACAACATCAGCAGACGGAGGAGAAATATTTTCAGTAACAACATCAGTAGACGAAGGGGACTCATCCGTTGATTCACGTGTTCTCTTGCGACGCAAAACAAATTTATTCATATACAAATTTTCTATTCAAAATCATTCATTATAAAATTAACTTCATACAAAAAAATTCAGAATATAATTAAGGTCCTTAGCAAACCTATATATATATGGGGAAAGTATCATGTGGATCCTCTCAATTTGGTGGACTCATGGATCCCCTCTTGCACCCGTTGATTGCATTTTTTGGACGCACCAGATTGTTCGAACGCATTAATGAAGCATGTGACTTGCACGTGTGCATTTGTCATATGCACACGTGATGTGCACATGACAAATGCACATATGTGGCGCAATCTGGTGGTCCAAAAAATGCAATCAACGATGTAAGAGGGGATCCACGAGGGGATCCCGTTGTAGCGTTGTCCAATGTGTAATTGTAGTTATCAACCACCGTCAATCCGCCACCGTCGTTTAAACTCCACCACCATATGCCACAAACTATTCCCCACTTTCAAAAAAACAAAACCTAAAAATCTTATTTGGGAATCACGTTCCGCTTAGGTAAGTGTGGAGTTTCGTTTAATTTGATTATTTTTAGTTATAATGAAATGGCGTTGTTTTAGTTATTAACTAAACGGCATCATTTTATTAAACTGCTGAATTTTGTTTCTTAACAAAAACGAGTTTTGTAAAGAAACAAACGATGTCGTTCCATTAAAGTCAGAACTTGTTTCTTATCAAAACGACGTCGTTTTACCAAAACACAAAACGACGTCGTTTTTTTCGTGATCAAAAATCCAGCAGGGTACTTGGCCCTGCCCCTGCCCCTAATTCTGCCCCTTATTTACGTGTCTACACCTAATTCATTGTCTAAACCAAATTTTATTTTATAAGAGTTAAAATAATTAATTCTTGTTCTATCATTCAATATAGATAAATAATTCTTGTTCCATCACTCAATACATATAAATAATTCTTGTTCTATTACTAATTACAGTCCCATCTTACATTTCTTCCAGGACCTCCATAATATAGCGAGAAACCGCCAGTAAGGATGTGATCTCTCTACTATAGCATATATAACAATTAGGCTTATTTATGTTCATTTCATAATCATCTATTTTGACAGGCGGACCACCTACATATTTTATATTTCGTATAAAATTTATTGAAGCCGCTTTGCCTTCTCCTTCATCTCCAAATTTACCGTTACCCATTTCGGTAGAAGTATGCTTTTTATTATTTTTGAAATTAGATATTTCCCCACCAAAAACTGCTTGTTCGGCACCATTTGATAATTGTGGAACAACTCGCCGAGGCCAATATCCAACAGTAACGCAATCTTTAACCAACCACCAATGTCCTAATTCATCCTAAAATAATACATTTTATATAAAGAAAAAGTAATAGATGTGTTTATTAAAGTTAATTGTGGTATATATTGTTTTGACTTACTTGAGATATAGTGATATCCATAATCCAATCTTCAGGCAAAACTCCCCCAATTTCAATGTGTTCATTTGTTTGTACGAATCCGTCAGTAACTATGTTAAAACCTTTTCTTCGATAATATCCTCTAGTCTGTTTTAACATTTCATCAAAATAGAGACTCATGAATTAACAACATTCAAATGTATAGAAGTCACGGATATTGGGTGATAATTCAATCAAATTTATTACCGTATGTCTTATAAAAAATCTTGTCGGAACAACATGCCAATTGGTTTATCCGGGGATACCTGATGTGTTTATGTTAATCACGAAATAATTAGGGACTAAAAAATTAAAGTGTTTCAATTTTCATAGAAATTGTAAATACCATCCAACCCGCTCCGATATATGCATATTGTGGGGTTCCTTGTCCAGATACCATTGAAATTTGAGCAAGACTATATTCCTGTTAAGGATACTCGAGGATTCCAAATATCAAATATAGCCGCACCACCAAATATACGATGATCTCCTCTTCTTGTTTCAACGAATGCATACTAAAAAATTAATTACATTAATTCCAAAATTGAAATTTATAACATAACCTTTGACAAAAAATAGACAAATCTTATTTAATACACACCTCACGAGTATCTCATCGGTCGAATAAGAGTGGCAGTTTTAGTATTAACATCAATGTCATGCTTATAAGATCTTATAATAGGTATTGTGCCTTTGGGACAATTTGAGTGAAATTTCTGTCTTTATAAACTTTCAAACTTTTTAGCGGACATCGAAAATTCTTAGGTAACCACTAGGATGCTTGATCTGAATAATTTTCAATGACAATATTTAATAAAACTTATATGGTGAAGAACATGTAATATATCCAAATTTTGTGAAGCACTATAATCATACATAAAATACCTGAATTGTATGATTGATTAAAAGGGGGTGATTTAAGGCCGGTTGTCGATATAAATTAACACAATCAAAAATATCACCATATTTATTCTGAAATATATATATATATCAAAATGTTAAAAAAACAATGAAGAATAATTTAACATAATGACATAAGCACAAATTGCATATAATTATATTACCTTATACGTTGTCACAACCCCCGTGTTCTTGTTAACTCTTTTGATTAAACTTTCATTACAAATATTTTTGTGAACATAGCAATCAAATATGAAGTATATCAATAATGAAGTAAGAATAAACTTTAAATCTGTAATGAAATTCATATTTCAATTGAATATTTTGATTAGTGATCTTCTTACTTGTTTATATAATTCAGAAATGAAATAAGTTAATTAATACAACCTTTAATGCAAACAAGATAAATGAATGTGAAAGGATCTAAGTAAAATTATAAGTATTTAATTAAAACGTGTAGATATGAAAATAGATTCAAAATGTAAGCAATGGTAATAATAATAAACAAATCAAATATAGTTTTATAAAACCAGTAATTTGTTTTTTAATATTCATTATAAGGAATGGGATCGAGAAGGACCATCAATTAACGTGAGACGGAGCAACATCATCTCGTCCGTTTTATATAAATCTAATGATTAATATAATAACCGTCACTTTCAGCCATTCCTCTATTTTGCAAATCCAATCACTCAATTTAATTAAAAACTAACGTTAATCTTTTCTGTTAGAATAATTAAATCAACGGTTGAGATTATGTCCCTCCCTCTCACAAAACTGCAGATCTCTCTCAAACTTAACTCTTCGTTATAATCCATAATCCTACCTAGTTCACATGATTTTGATAAATTAGTTTTTTTCCGAATTGTTCGGGGTTGATAACTATCATTCTCTATTGATTCGCGCTTCCGTATTTGCTTGTTTCAGGAATTTGTTCAAAATTTTATTTTGCGTGTTTTTGTTCAAACTTAAAAGCTTTTAGTTTACTTTGTAAAGTTAATTTGAATGTATACATCAGGGAATTCTATGCTTCATTGTGACATAATAAAGTCAAAGTATTTTAAATTTTGGAAATATATCAACATTAAAGAAATTATAGTTTATCATTCATTAAAGATGGATTCATATGAGTAGAGTTCGGATCTAGAGATAGTGAAATTTCGTAAGACATAAGGACTTCCTCTCAATCGTTGATTTTGATTTATTTAACAGTTGAGATTTAATAACTTTTTAATTAAAATAGGTGGTTGAATTTGTAAAAAACAAGGGCGGTTGAGAAATACGATTTTCAATATCAACCGTTGGATTAATAGAAATCAACGGTTGAAATGATGTCATTCTATCTCACAAATATTTATTTGTCCACCTAGAACCATACTCCATATGAGTAAACCTATATCTATTTTTCATTAAAGTAGGAGTATTTTGATCTCCTCCTAATATATACCCGTCTTAAGATGTTGCTAATGTAAATTGGCATCCAAAATGTTAATTTTCTCTATAATCTAACAATTGAAATTTAAAGTAAAATGAACGTCAAATTCATTCGCTCCGTTTTTTACAATTCCAACCACCTAACTAGTTTTTAAGCTCAACCGTATATTTATCAGAATCAACGATTCGGATTTGTCCTATAATGCGGCATATATAAAACGTCTCTCATGATCTTAATCATATATATTTATAAGAAAGCGAGACATGACTTCATTTGTGATTATGTATAATTAAATGTATGATATTTAAATTTTAAACTATCAAATTTAATTCCTAATTTAATTAAAAAGTAATTTAATTTAAACCGTCAAATTAATCAAATCAAATTGTGATATTAAATATTATAGTTTTATTAATATTTATAATATCATTTGATAATCTCATGGATAGTATTCTTTTACGAGTTAAGTTCAAGAGAGGTTTAATTTTTGTGAGACGGAAGAACTTAATCTCAATCATTGATTTTGATAATATGACAGTTGAGATTAAAGTTGGTTTTTAACAAATTTGGCGGTTGAATTTGCAAAAATACGTGGTGATTGGAAGTAGAGACTTTTTTCACTTTAAATCTCATCCGTTATATTACTATAGATCAACGGGTTGAGATCACGTCCTACGGTCTTACATAAATTTGATGGTTGCCCTTAAACTTTTCCCATACTTTTACATTGACCAGCCTTTATTGCGGATTAGGATCACATGCTGCCTAGAACACTTTGCAGCCAAACTCAAAACGGTAGAGTTTTAAACATTAGCTATCAAAACTGCGTTGTTTTGTAAAGGGTTCATTAATCTTGAAATAGGATTTTAGAAAAACTACGTCGTTTTAAATTACTTGAAGTCAAACCACGTCGTTTTAAATAGAAATTTTAAAGTTCAAATTTTGAATATTGGTTGTACCATGCTGTACGCAGCATGGGATACAAGTCCCTTTATTGCAGCCCAACACAAATCAAGTTTTATAAACAAGTATGTTTTATTGAAACTGAAATCAGTTACCATATTAAAATAAAGAGGGTTTTTGCTGATAACCATCTGTAAGGGAATCATTTTGCTTATAATCACCCATAAAG